>PVJH01048455.1:0-10733 GCA_004026705.1 Nesogale talazaci | reverse complement strand
GGGAGCTGTGGGAGCCGCGGGACAAGGGGAGAGGAGGGGACCACAGTCTTCCCTTCTGGAACATTTGGCGAGCCACACTCGCCCCTCCCTTGCATCCAGGGCTTGCCCTCTCAGGACGCCCCATAAGAACACAGGGGGACCCCTCTTCTATTTCCCTGCATTTGCAAGATATTGTCTCCAGAGGTGAGGAAGGGGCTACTGAGGGAAGGGGCCCCTGCCCCCACCCAGTTCTTGGTGGTCGAAGAAATGGAAGTGCAGAGGCCCCCCACCCTCCCACCCCACCCCCAGCTCCCCAACATGGCTCGGCCATCAATAAACTGTAGCAAACTGTGTGTGACCTTGGGCCAGTCACTGCCTGCCTTTCTTTGGGCTTCTATTTCTTATCGGTTACATTTTATTTTGTTTTTTAATAAAAGGAAATCTGAATGCTCTCCCAAAAGCGCTTCCAAAATGAGGTGACTCTTGAGGGAGTTAGGAATAGGGGTTCTAGGACGTGGGGGAAAGTAAAGGAAGGGACAATGGAGATGGAGGTGAGGCTTTCAGCCGGGGCTGGAGAAGATCCCCAGAGATTTGCGGGTGGGGTGGGGTGCACAAAGCCTGCCTCGGCCTTCTGCTGGAGGGATGTCAGGAGAACCCTGGGAGACAAGGAAGAGGAGGAGGAAGATTGCTAACTGAACAATGATGAAGACCAGAAGTGACATTCTGTTCTACTGAGGGTGATGGGAAAGTAGAGGAGACCACAGGGCTCTATTTTCTAGTCAGGTAGCTGCTAACCTTGGGGAGCAGAAGAAATAAAGAGGCCAATAGGTGGAGGGGAGTGGGAACTCCGAAGACCTTAGAGGGAAGGAAGGGCTGAGTTTTCGGGGCAGCAGACAGATAAACCACAGGCTAGACACCTAGCTCCTAGCCTTCCTGATGCCCGTTTTTGGTTTTTTAAATGATGTCTGTTTCTCAGTCTTCACGTCCCTGTACAAGTCCTTTCAGGGGATAAGTGACACTCGGTCAAGCAGAAGATCACCTGGCTTTCTGCATTAGGGCAGAGAGAAAGTGAATGAATCTGAGTGGAAGGAATGTCTGGGGGACCACAGTCCTTGCTGTGACTGTGAGACTGTGTGTCTTTGAGACTGCATAGGCTTTGTGGCCAGGGGGTGTGGATTTCCAAACCTCCCTCCACTGTTTAGTCTCTTGGAACCTTGGGAAAGTTCCTTAATCTCCCCGAGTCCCAGCTTATCTTTAAAATGGGCACAGTAGTGGGCTCTTGGGGGGTTTGGAGGAATGAATGAGTGTTTGGCAAGCTCTGTGGTACATAACGAGTGCTGGGTGCATAACAGTTTTCAGCTGCTGTTTCTTTCCATTCTGTTTCTTCTTTCCCTTTTCTCATTTTGTGCTTTCTTCTGAACCCTTAGTTCTGGGACGCCCCTTAGATGTGGAGAGGTATTTAATCGCCTCTGGGTGGGGGGGCGCTTCCCCTGGCCCCAGTGAACTCACGATGGTCAGACGATCAGTTGCCTCTGCCCCGTCCACCAGTCCACACACCTGTTTTTGTCTCAAGGAAGAGACAGGCTCTGCGGGTTTCACCTCCTTTCCTCTACCCATCCCTTCCTCTCGAGACCTCAGATTTCCAGCCAGAGGTACCAAGTGGTACCAGCACCTAGGGCCAGGGTGTTTCAGCGAAGAGAGAAGCAGACACCTAGCACGGGGAAGCTTGTGGGCTCTGGATATGCCACGGTAATTTACATTTCTCCAGAGTGCTAGCCTCTGCGGGGAAGTGGCCAAAATAAGCCAGTGTCTGGATTCTGGCCAGCCGTCTCCACCCCACATTGGAGATGGTCATATATAGCTCATTTAATAGTATCCACAAGTTGATTCTCCCATGCCAGGAGTGGATCCCAGCTCCCTTTCCTCAGCCACACAGACCTCCGAAGCTGCCTCTCTCATTAGCCTGTCCTTAGAGAATTGATACGTATGTACGTGGGTGCACAGGCCTGCACACACGGTGGCCTCGACTCCAGCATAATCCAGTGTGCAGCAAGCTCACCACGTTAGGGGGATTCTGCATTGTGTCACGGCGCTGTGTGCAGGGCGCTGATGAGCCAGGAGGAAACTCAGTCTCTGACGGAGCAAACCCTGCTACAGATGGTCCGAGTGGAGAGAGGGGTTTGCTGGAAACACCTGGCAAGCATGGGCATGTCTTTCGGAGTGGTTCCTGTGCAGCTGTGCAGAGTTAGAGTTGTTCAGCATTGATCCTGAGGGAACCCCGGTAGGAGTGGGGGTGGGGGTGGGGGTAGGGGGCAGAGTCATAAAGAGCCTGATGGAGGTGAATCGAGGCTTGTCTGGAAGAAAGACAAAATGGAATAAGAGAAACACAGGGGCAAGAGGAGGAGGGAAGGAGTAAAGAGAAGTGTAGGGTGAACTTGCCCTGCAAGGTGTGGACTGTTCCGCTGAAGTTCCTTCCCTAAGAGAGGCAGTGGGGAGCCGGAAAATGTTGGATCTTGTGATTGAAGCGCGGATGTAAACCAGGCCCGCACCCTGTGGCAGGAACTCTGCTTTTAAGGAAGCAGGGCTAGTGGGGAAACTGGAACCAGTCCTGACTCGATCCCAAACTAGCTGTTGGATCTTAAAATGCGCGCCCCCCCCCCTTTATTTCTCATCTGAATTGAGGGCTTACCTTGGGCGGTCCCTCCAGGGCTGACATTCTGTCTTTCCAGACTGGCCTCCCTCAGGTTTGGTCAGCTCTGCCAAGACCATTCAAGCAGCCCGCGTTGCGCTGCCCCTTCTGTGTGCCAGGTGGGAGAGGTGAGATGAAGACCAGGGGGGCCATGGTGGGGAGCGAGGGTGAAGGAGGCAAGGGTCCTGCCCTGCTTCTTAGAGGGGCCGCAGTCTCCTGGAGGTGACACTTTTTGTTTGTTTTTGGTTTTTGGGGCATCACTGCCCTCTGGTGGTGGGAGTAGGAGGCCCAGCCTTGCTGCTGGATTTGAACCTCCAACCCAGTGGGCCGCAGCCCTGCGCACAACCACTACGCCCCCGGGCCTCAGCTGGAGGTGACACTCTTTCATGGATTCTGAGAGTCACATTGGCACGCTGCTGAAGGAAGGCCGCATCTTGGAATCGATCCAGCTTTTCTCATTCCCAGCACGTCTCTTCTCCAGCGCCACCGAGAAGCGCGCAGTCAGCAGGAGGAAGGGGCCCTGCTTAGTTCAGTGGGTTAGGAAAGGTTTCCCGAGGAAATGACCGGCTTGGAGACAGGGCGAGCAGGGGTGTGGGATGGATGAGAGGACTGGCCCAGGCGGAGGTAGGTGGCTGACAGAAGGTCGGTGTGGCCGGAGCACAGAGCTGGGGGCTCATGGTGGGTGAGGCAGGTGGGGATCAGACCCCAGAGGGCCTCCCAGATCCCGGGCGGAGTCTTTCCTCTTTTTACCTAGGGTACAGTGGGGTGCCCTTGAGAAGTCGAAAGCAGAGAGCAACATGGTCTGACGTGCATTTGGAAGACCTGGTCGTGACTGCAGGTTGGAGCAGATCGGGGCAGAAGAAAAACAGCGGGGGCTTGGACAACAGAGAAGTAGGACTCAGATCTTTGGGTGCTGCGAGAGAACAGAGCTTAGTAATTGATTGGTGAGGGGAAGGGAGGTGTGGACCAGTGACTCGCCCGTCTCTCGCTTCCCCAGTGGGCTGGGCCGTGAGGCCCTTCTGAGATTTGGCACCTCGGAGCTCAGAAAGGATGTGGGGGCTTACGCAGTGCTGGAGCGCTGTCCACACACGGGGCCGCAGCTGGAGCTCCCTGTTTGTTTCCCAACTTGTTAATGTTACCTTCAAGATGGTTCCATTGGCGACGATGTGCATGGCCGGTCTTTGTTTACGAGACGCTCCACGTGACGCCTGTGTGTGTATAAGGGAGCTTCCCAAAAGTCTCTTCATGCCACCTTTCTTTGTGACCCCGGTGAAGCCGCCTGGAATGGCCCTTGGCTGGTGGTGACCGGGGCCGATTCCTCCCCTTCGCTCTTAGGAATAATGCTGAAGCGAACACCGGGGTCACCTCCATGGGACTGACGGCAGTGACAGGGCAGATCCTTAGATGAGGAAGGTCCTTGATAGAGAAAGACCGGTTCATCTGTGGTTTCTTTCATTATTTATGGGCTACCTGTCAATGTGCCAGACCCTGCTGTCAGATGCCAGGGATCCAGCTGTCCTCGGGTCCTGTGGCAATCCTGGCCTTCATGGAGCTGGGGTGGAGGTGGGGATGGGGGTGGGGCTGGTACACTTGCCCAGGCAGACATAACTACAGGCCGATTGTGTACGTTGCATGAAGAGGTTCAAAGGCGAGCCAGAGGGAATAAAAGCAGGATCTATGTGCGCTGTGCAGAAACAAGAAGGTCTTTTAGAGTGGGGCATACTGGAGCGGAGAAGAAAGGACAAGATGTGGTCTACCCCTCAGGCCTAGGACAGAAAGTCGGAGGCTCTTCCCAGCCTGTCCCCAGGGGACTGAGGCTGGGCGGGGCAAGAGGAAGCCACGGAGAAAGGGGAGCAGAGCTGGGGAGACGGGGTGGGTGATGGGGACTGGGTGAGGTCAGTTAAGAGAGGAGCAGGGCGTTGAGGAGAAGAGCGGTCTAGTGGAGGTTGGGGTTAAGGGAGCTTCTGATCTCTACACAGGGGGCGAGCTTAGAGAAGGGTCCATGCCCTTCCTGGAGTCTTGAGAGATCTCTGTTGGGGGATGAGGGAGCCCCAGTCTTGCCCAGGAGGAGGCCCCCCAGGAAGAATCAGCACCTTTTCGCTGACTGCAAAGAGAGAGTCTGACCCAAAGAAGTGCCCGTTGCAGGGACCTGCCAGCTGCCTCCTGCCTGGCTGCCCAGAAGGGAGCAGCCCAGCCCAGAGCTCACAGCTGAGAGCTTTGTTGCGGGAGGCCAGGATTTGGGGCTCCATGGCCCGCCCTCTGCCCGCCGGCCCCTTTCTCACCCACCCCTTCTGCACTAGTCCCTCTCGGCCCGTCCTGGGTCCTATGACTTTTCTCTCCCTCAACAGTCGGTTCCCGATTCTGGTCCCCGGCCCCCAGCAGCGCCTGCCCCCTTCCCTCCGGGGCCCCCCATGATGCCACCACCCTTCGTAAGTTTCATGGCTATCCCTGGGCCTGGCTTTTCCAGCCTGCACCTCTCAACTCCCCAGCCCCTCACCACTGCTCTCCCGCCAGCATGGGGTGCCCCAAATGCCCCTCTGCCGCCGGGAAGAGGGATGGTTCCGCCCTCAGGGTGGGAAGAGCTGACAGATTTTCTGTTTGTGACCTTGACACAATTCCCTGTCACTCTCCCCCCCTCCCCCCCACCTTATGCCTTTTTGTCCTTGGGCCACACGGGGGTGGGGGTGGGGTAGGAGAGGTGGACAGGGACAGACCCAGAGAGGGATAGGACGGGGACAGGAGACATGGGCTTTGTCCGCTGCTCCGTGCTCTTAATCAGGCCACATGAGTCCGGCTGGCATGGCCTTGGTGGTCACACAGCTGGAGGAATGGCCAGGATCCCTTGCATAACTGCCTTCTGCCCCTTCATCCGAGAGGCCCAGTGGGGGCCACTGCAATGAGCCAGTCAGAGCCTGCTAGCTGCATTCTGGGGGCCGCTCCCGCCCTTGTCCCTCCGCCCATCCCCTGCCTCCCAGGAAGCTGCATTCTGGCCTCAGAGATGCAGTCTCCTGACTCCAGCCACCAAGTCACCACTGAGCCGGGCTTCGGGGGACGGGAGGCAGGTGGGCATTTTTCAGAGGGGTCCAAGGCAGTGTCTCCTCTGCTCACTGCCTCTTCCCGTCCTCCTTTCCAGATGCCCCCTCCAGGGGTGCCCCCACCCTTCCCTCCGATGGGGTTGCCTCCCATGAGTCAGAGACCACCAGCCATTCCCCCCATGCCACCTGGCATCATGCCCCCCATGCTTCCACCAATGGGGGCACCACCACCACTCACCCAGGTAACCCCCTCGTCCCCCCAGGGCCTGTCAGCCTCGGGAGGTGGGTAGAGATGAGTGGGACGGAGTCTCCGTTCCCAGGCGGGTGGGAGGGGACTCTGGGCCAGGACCTGGTGCATGTGTCTGCTGAAGCCTGAGGGCATCCCCCAGTGAGGGTCAGGACCCCAAAGGGATCTCTCGGAGGAGCCCTCTGGGCGCCCTGACCCACAGGAACCCTGCCCAGCTGCGCCTGCCCTGCCCACGGTAGCTAGGTTTGTCTTCTCTGTATCCGTAGATACCAGGAATGGTCCCTCCCATGATGCCAGGAATGCTGATGCCCGCGGTGCCCGTCACCGCCGCGGTAAGCGTGGCAGCCGCCCGGCAGCAGGCCCTGTCCTGCAGTCTGGGGCCTGACTTGGAGTACGGGAGGAAATGGCCGCCGTTCGGTCCCTCGGCCCGTCTGACCGCCCCTGGTCCCCCAGAGCTCCAGCTGTGCACTTGGCCACCTGCCCACTCATTCCCAGAAGTCTCTCTCGTCGCCACGCCCCCGGCTGTGCCCTGATCGATCCCTGCCACACGCGCCCGATCCGGCCCCGGGGTGCTCTCTCTGGATGTAGGAACCCCGTCCTTCCTTTGCCGCTGCGTGGTCTCCGGAGGAGACCGGGGCCCCGAGCGCTCTCGGTGCCTTCCTGGGCTGTTGCTCGGTGCAGAGACCAGCGAGGGCCCAGACGGCGGTGCCCGCAGTGGAAGGCGGAGCCGACTCTCCAGAGTCTTTGACGTGGGGCCGCCATGTGGGCGCCCAGGGCCCCAGGGTGGCATGGGCCGAGGGCATGTGTTAGGCAGCAGAGATCCCCGGGAGCCAGGACACATGGATCCTGGCCTGGCCGCCTTCTCCGTCCCCCGGCCTGGGTCCTGGGGCCCACTGGGTCTGGCCCCAACCCTCCCCCTCCTCTTTCTTCGGCAGACGGCTCCAGGTGCGGACACCGCCAGCTGTGAGTCTTCTGGGGCCTGCTCCCCTCAGGCTCGGAGGTTGGGGGGCTCAGGGGAGAGGGGACCGCGGACTGGAGCCCATCCTGGACCATGCCTGCTGGGATGCCAGGGAGCCTGGGGTTGTTGATGGGGCCAGGGGCCGTTTACTGGGAAGGGACATGGGAGGACTGCGGGAGCGAGGAGGACTTAGTGCGTGTCCTTTGGCTTTCTCCTCTAGCTGCTGTGGCCGGGACGGGTCCCCTGGTGAGTGCCTGTAGTTGAACAGTTCCTGGGGTGAAAGGCTGAGGGAGGGGGGGGCGATGGGGGCAGCTGGTAGTGATACTTGGGGGCTGGGAAGGAGAGCCTTTGGAACAGGACCTTGACCATGGTTCTGTGCCCCCACCCTCACCCCCAGAGGGCCCTGTGGAGCGAGCATGTGGCCCCTGACGGGCGCGTCTACTACTACAATGCTGACGACAAGCAGTCCGTGTGGGAGAAGCCCAGCGTGCTCAAGTCCAAAGCCGAGGTCCTGCTCCGACTGCCCTGACCCTTCCACGTCCTTGGCTGTCCCTAGTCTCGCTGCTCTTGAGACCTCTGACTGTCCCCCAGTCTCTGTCAGGAGACTCTGTCAGGAAGCCCGTCTTCTGCAGATTGAGCCAGACCAGGTGGCAGGCAGCTAAAGACCCCCCTGCCCCCTTCCCACAGGGTCTCCTCAGCCCCTTGACTGGGGCCGCTGGCCCTGCCCAGCCCGCTGACATCCCCTGACCGTCCCCTTGCAGTTGCTGCTCTCCCAGTGCCCCTGGAAAGAGTACAAATCAGACACAGGCAAGCCGTACTACTACAACAACCAGAGCAAGGAGTCCCGCTGGACCCGGCCCAAGGACCTGGACGAGCTGGAGGGTGAGAGGGCCCGGGGCGTGAGGGCCCGGGGCTGCCCTGGGGGCCCCGGCTGCCGGGGACTGACCATGCTGTCTTCTTCCATTGCAGCTTTAGTCAAACAAGAGTCTGCAGGGTGAGTGGCCCACCTGTCCCTCCGGGTGGCCGTCTCTCCGCTTCTCTGGGGAGCGGCGTGCCTTGATCCCAGACTTCCCCGGGGTAGAGAGCCCCCATCCCCTGACCTCCCTGTCTTTGCTCTACTCCCGGGCACTGCCCACTGTCCTTCCCTCCCCCCCATAGGAAGCAGCCGCCGCAGCCACCCCAGCCCCAGCCTGACCCCCCCCCTGTGCCTCCTGGCCCCACCCCAACGACCGTGGGCCTCATGGAACCCGAGCCAGGTGGGAGTGACGACTGTGACGTGTCGGACGCCGTGCAGCCCCCAGAGCACCCAGAGGAGAGCCCCAGCAGGTGAGGCCTGCGCTGCGGCGGCATCCCGCGTGCCGGCCTCGGGCCCCACGCCCCAAGCCCGGCTCAGGCCTGACCTCCACCCGGCTGCTGCAGCGGGAGGGCCGTGGTGTCTGGTGTGACCGCGGGGGGGTGGGCCAGGCAGCTCTGGGAAGCCAGGGGGATGGTGCTGCTTAGAGTACAGGGCCCTGGAGGCTTTAGGAACTAGGGGGCCCTGCGGCTGAGTCCCCTCTGCCCCCTAGTTCTGCTGGACAGCACCAGCCTCCACAGCAGGAAGAGGAGGAAGCGAAGCCAGAGCTAGAGAGGTCTGGCCTCAGTTGGAGCAACCGGGAGAAGGCAAAGCAGGCATTCAAGGAGCTGCTGAGGGACAAGGTGCTGGGCGGGGCGGGGCTCCCGGGGAGGCCCGAGGACCGGAAGCGGGCCAGCCCGTGACCACCGCCTGCTCCCTTCCAGGCTGTCCCCTCCAACGCCTCCTGGGAACAGGCCATGAAGATGGTGGTCACTGACCCCCGCTACAGGTAGGCCTGGGCACCGGGAGCCAGGCCGCCAGGCCCTCTTCCTGTGAGCAGCCAGGGCAGGGCCAGGCTCACACCCCAGGGGTCTGCCCTGCCTCCCTGTACCCCGCTGTGCCCATGCACAGACCCTCACTCAGCCCCGGTCTGTCCCCGCCCCTGCTGCACCCCCTTCTCCCGCAGTGCCTTGCCCAAACTGAGTGAGAAAAAGCAGGCCTTCAATGCCTATAAGGCTCAGCGGGAGAAAGAGGAGAAGGAGGAGGCTCGGCTGCGGGCCAAGGAGGCCAAGCAGACGCTGCAGCATTTCCTGGAGCAGCATGAGCGGATGACCTCCACCACCCGCTACCGGTCAGTGGAGGGGAAGGGCAGGGAGGTAGGGAGGGGGGTGGCTGAGCGGGCGGGGCCTGGCTGGCGCCCCCCTTCCTGACCACTCACAGCGCGCGTGCTTCACAGGCGGGCAGAACAGACCTTCGGGGAGCTGGAGGTCTGGGCGGTGGTCCCCGAGAGGGACCGGAAAGAGGTTTATGATGATGTCCTCTTCTTCCTGGCCAAGAAGGAGAAGGTAACGGCAGCCGGGAGCACGCCCATGCCCATCCGGCCTAGTGTCTTGATTGGGTTGGTCCCTCCCCGGGTCTCCAGCTTCTGCCCATGGGAGCCCGAGAGGCATTTGCCCAGAACCCGAGGTGGGGGTGGGGGTGGAGGGGGCTGTCACCTGTGTTCTCTGCTGCGAGGGTCCAGTTTACCTTAGCTCCTGCCAGGCCCCGCCCCGCCAGCCCCCAGCAGCCCCGCAGACCTGCCTCCCCACCCCTGGCCCCCAGGAGCAGGCCAAGCAGCTGAGGCGCCGCAACATCCAGGCCCTGAAGACCATACTGGACGGCATGAGCAGCGTCAGCTTCCAGACCACGTGGTCTCAGGCCCAGCAATACCTCATGGACAACCCCAGCTTTGCCCAGGACCATCAGCTGCAGAGTAAGCCAGCGCTCCACGCCCCCCTGCCCCCCTGCCCCCCTGGAGAACCCAGAGGATTTCTGTGCAGGCCCCTCCCCCCCGACTCACTCAGCTCTGGCATGTCTCTGGATTCAGGGGGTGGGTCGGGGATCCCCCGCCCTCTGGAGGGAGACCGTGGGGTGGGACTCAGAAGACCAGAGTTGGTGGTGACGCTTTCCCCGGCTCACGTGACTGTGGCCTTCCACGGCCATAGCACTGAGGGCATTTACCGACCCCGTGACGCTTACGAGAAGATATGTGCCCCCCACACTCGAGCCATAACAGGAAGTCGCCTTCTGCAGCCGCATCAGAATGCGATTCCATTCGATGTGTGCCGTCTCGGCTTCCTGTACGGAATTCCAGTTCAGCTGGGCGGCCGGGCACGAGTTGAATTTGCCTGGCACCCTCAGCCATCCCCCCTCCAGACGCCCCTGCCCCTCTGGCCTCTCTTCCCCATGTCCCTCCCTCGGGGCGTCCCTGGCCTCTGCAGCGGCAGTGTCCGAGGAGCACCGGGGGGCGCTGGGGTCTGACAGGGTGTCCCGAGGGGGCAGTCCCCCTGACTCCTCCCTGTGGTAGACATGGACAAGGAAGATGCGCTCATCTGCTTTGAGGAGCACATCCGAGCTTTGGAGAGGGAGGAGGAGGAGGAGAGGGAGCGGGCCCGGCTGCGAGAGCGGCGCCAGCAGCGCAAGAACCGGGAGGCCTTCCAGGTATCTCTGCTGCCCTCGTGGACGGGAGAGCATGTAGTCCTTACGCGTGGGGCTGTGATCTGTCAAGGCCAGCGGTTCGAAACCACCAGTGGCTCCGAGGGAGAAAGACGAGTCTTTGCACTCCAGGAATGGGTTTCAGTCTTGGACACTCACGGGGACAGTCCCACCCTGTCCTGAAGCGTCGTGCACGATGAGTCGGCATCGACTCACGGTGGCCCTGAGATGAGGCCCCTTGGCTAGAGCGGCCCTGCTAGGGAGACTAGGTTCTGGCACACACATCCCCCCCCCCCCCC
>PVJH01048454.1:0-10798 GCA_004026705.1 Nesogale talazaci | reverse complement strand
GCTCAAGTTTATTATGGTTCACAAAATTGAATGATTTGCATAGTCAATAAAACACAAGTACATACTTTCTAATGTTATCTAATTTCAGGCAAGATCAACCTCACATCATCAATGATATCACTGGTTTCACATACTCTTTTGAATCTGACCTGAATCTCTGGCAGCTACCTGTCAATGAACTTTTGAGACTAACATTGGATGATCTTCAGCAAATTTTTACTAGCATATGGTCTTAATGATATAATTTTATGATTTGCACATTCTGTTAGCTTACCTTTCTTTGGAATGGATACAAATATGGATTTCTTCCAGTCAATTGACCAAAAGGATTTTTTCTAAATTTCTTGGCTTACACTAGTGAGAACTTCTAGTGCCTCAACATGGTGCTGATGTATTTCCTTTCATATTGTATCATTTTCAGGAAACTGCTTTCACTAATGCCTTCAGTGTAACTTGGACTTCTTTCATTGCTTTGATTCCTAATCATATGTTACCTCTTGAATAGATGAATGTGGAACTTTTCCCCCTTTTACATTGTGTATTCTTTCCATTTTCTTTTGATGCTTCCTGCATCATTCAATATCTTGCCCATAGAATCTTTTAATATTTCATCTCAAAGCTTGAATTTTTCTCGAGTTCTTTGTTTAAGATATGCTGAGTGTCTTCTTCCTTTTTGAGTCTCTTATTCTAGGTCTTTTATCATTAAATTATATTTGACTTTGTCTTCTCTAGCTACCTTTTGGTATATTCTCTTTGATTTTTGTTCTTTTTTTTCAACTTGTCTTTTGTGCCCAAACTACTTTATATTAATATCAAGTTGTAAAGTCTCTTCTGTCTTCCATATTGGTCTTTTCTTTCTTTTAAATGATTTTTAATTTCTCTATGAATAATGTTCTTGGTGTTATCCCACAGCTTCTGTCATTAGCTGTGTTAGTCCAGGTAGACTAGAGGAACAAATTTCAGAGACACGCATACAGGTTTAAGGAAAAGGTTAATATAAAAAAGGAATGGGACATGGAGGAAGCATCCCAGCCCAGTCCAGTTCAAAGTCATAAGTTCGGTATTAACTCATATGCCTGAACTCAGTCTACAAAGTCTTCTTCGGACTCATGAAGAAGTCACAGGTCAGTGGGTGCAGAATCCCGGTGCTGGCAGGGCACCTCGCCTCCAGGGCTCAGGGTCCATCAACAGCAGAAGCAACTCATCGCTGGCAGAGGTCTCCATGTGGCTTCCCCAGCTTCAGAGGTCTGGCTCCATCAAAGCAAAGCTGTGTGGTCTCTCTGCCGGCTCCTCCAGCTTCTTGAATGCTGCCAGCTTGTCGTGTCCGTGATTAATCATCTCTGAAACTAACTCCCAACAACTGGGAAAGATAGTTTCTCTTCTTCATGAGGGAAATATCATGAGATTTCCCAGGAGTCTCAGGTGAAAGCCATGTCCACACAGAGGCCTCATTGGCTACTCAATGGCTTTCTCCAGATTAACAGGCCAGACTCCACCCCTACATTTCAATCATAAAATTAACATAAGTACATGACTGCCACATTAGTGTTCAATGTAGCAAGTGTATTCACAATATGTATTCAATACTAGATTCCCTGTATTGTGGCCTCTTATCTGTAGCAGTATGCATGTTCTAGTCTAGTTCGCTTTATAAGGTAGAGTTGAGATCATGATGGTGGGGGCGAGGGGAGAAGGAAGCACCAAAGAACTAGAGGAAATTTCTGTGTTTCATTGTTGCCCTTATTAGTGCCAACAACGAGAGTAGAGACACCAGAGGATTGGGGAGGGTGGGGGTGAGAAAGAGGGAATCAATCACAAAGATCAATCTTGAGCTCCTTCCCAAGGGATGAACAATGGAAAAGTAGGTTAGGGGTGATGAAGGAAAATGTAAGAGATGGAAATAGTAATCTTTAACTTATCAAGAGTTCATGAGGAAGGGGAAAGAAATGGGGATAGAGAGTACCTTATCATAGCACTGCACTTCAAGATAGATCATGAATGTCCTCTTGGACAATAGCATCATAAACTATAGGATTTTCTGATTCAAAATGAACTATACCAATTCACTACAGTTCATTAATTCATAGGAGATCAATCTGTAAACATTTTATTTTATTTTTGACAGCTTACAAATTTCCTACATTTATACTTCTTACATTCCACTTTCCAATAATTAACTTATTTTTGCAACTCCTTTTCATTCTCAGTCATGGTCCCTCAGAAAATGAAGACCCAAATGTTTTCTTCCCAAGTTTTATTCACCATCATAGGGGTTGAGTCTACTTTGAAAAGGCAGCTCTTTCTCCTGATACCTGTCTATATATTTGAGTCCATTGTGCTAACCACTGTGTCATTTCATCTTGTTCATGGGTTGTTATTTTTTTAGCTGATTTTCTACTTTGAAGAAAACAATCTTGTATTTTTTGAGAAATCAATCTCTCCCAGCAACATATCCAAAATATCGAAGATGAAATACTTATATCTTTACTTAAGAAAAATTCTTATTATACTTCTTCCAAGGTAGACATGTTCTTTCAATTTAAAGTGCTGAGTGTATATATTCTTCCATTTTGATTGGATAACTCCAGGTCTTTGCACATTTCATTATAATGCTTTCCTTTGTTTTCATGAACTACCTTTTGAGATTTACTCTTCTCACATTTTACTTTTTTGTTTCTTTCACACACCAAAAAATAATTTTCTGAATTTCTTTGTATATTCCCTTTGATCTGTTTTTTTGTTTCTCCAGTGTTTTTAATAATAATTTCCTTCTTCATGTATAACGATCTTGATATCATCCCACAATTTGTTCTATAAAGGTTTCAATGTGTTAAATCTGTGAGTTGAAACAGATAATGAGCCCTTTACATCAAATAATCATATGGTCTCTTGTGATAAGAATAACAAATGGAAGAGAAATAATAATATGATCTTCATAAAAAATATTTCAGATCTATTCTGAAGTATAACACAATCAGTAATAGGATAATATCCAGAGGCCTGCAAATAAAAACCTTGGATTTTTTAAATATTTTCTATCTTTAGATTAGTGTGATTGAGGACCTTCTGGTGCAGAGGGAGCATGTCTGACTCCAGATTAGTGTGATTGCTTTGTTCTGTTTTCTCTTTCCTTGTCAAAAACTCATGTCCTTTCTTCCTAGTCCTTTGAGTCTATTCCTATGAATCTCCTTAGTCCAACCATTAACTTATTTTTCTTTGTTATTTTCTATTAGCATGCAATTTATTTTTAACTTGTAAGCCAAAAGTTCTGCTATCTCCATATGGTCACTAACACTTTGCCCTCTCTGTTTTAATTTTAGTATTTTGGGTGGAGATGTAATTACTATATGTTTTCATATTAGTTTTTTCAATGACTGCTGAATTACACACTTTTATGAACATCTGATTATTTGCAGTCATACTGTCTAGTTTTCTGTATATAATTTGTAATCAATTTCAATTTATATGGACTAGATATAAGTACTTGATCAAATAAACATACTGCCAATATTTTTTCTATTCAGTGGCTTGAGATTTTACTAGATAACAGTATCTTTGGAGAGAGCCAATTTTAAAAATTTTAGTGAAATGTAATTTATCATTTTGATATGTTTGTTGCTTTCTCCACTAGCAAGATAGCTACTTTCTCCAAGACCAAAAGTATAAATTTTCTTCCTTATTTTATAAAAGGTTTATTGTTTTCTATTCACTTTTAGGTCATCTGGTATTGATTCCAATGTATGATATGAATTAGAGATATATTTATAAGTATTTTTCAGATAGATATACATTTGACACACCACCATTTATTGAAAGAATTAATTTTTCCTTTACTGAACTGTAATATTACTATTACTGTAACTGTAAAGTTACTTTACAGAGGTCACATATGGGCATTCTCAGAAATTCCTGTTCTGATTCATTGATCAAATTGTTAAACCTTAATAATGACAAGTAGAAAATTAATATAGAATTCAGAAACTATTTTAATACAATAGCTTTGGGGGAAGACATATGGCAGTATAAGATCAGATTGTTACTAATACATGATTTATTGCATATCAATATAAATTAATGGATCTTTTTCCTGAAAAAACAGAGAAATACAGAGTTGTGATGTTGAATGTAATTGTGTTGAAGCTATCAATTTACTAAAATAGATTGGTGACTTTAATATTTGAGAGTTAGTAGTTTATATACATTATACATCAATTATCTAAAATATTAAAATTTTTCAATAACTTTTTTTACTTTTTAAGTACACACTTCTTGGCTATCTTCCATTATATTTTGTAATTCCATTTTCACCACTGTGCACTTTTGTTTGATTATTTGTATAATAATCTAGAACTATATTCTAGAGTTTTGGCTTCTGCTCAGTCACATTTGTTAGTAATATCTCCCAGTAAGTCAATGTCCATGTCATATCTTTTAGTTTTAGAATGGCCACTGAATCTTCTCTATATGGGCTCATATTATCTCATAAAATTCATTACATTTTTTGTGTAGGTTAAATAACTGTATCTTCAATACTGTTCTTTCATCAAAAACCTGAAACGTCATTATTTCAAAATATTTGTTACCTCTTCTAACACTTTGATAGTAGTTAAATGTGTTTGCATTATTTTATTTTTCCACTTTTACAGTCTTCTACTTACTTGGCATATTAAGATATTAGACATTAGGAATTTTTGAAACCGGAGTGCTTCATTGAAGTTCTCTTCATGTGGAAAGTTTTCATTTTTCCTCACTTCTGGATATATTCTATCGTCTCTGATTACTTTATCTTAGTTTGAGTCTATGCTGAACAGTTTTATTTTCATTCTGGTAGGACTTAATACAGCAGTTCTTTTAAGAAAATTTGCATACGAGCAATGAAAAGATAATCAAAGCATTAATATAAATAATTCAGAGAAACGAAAATCAAATCACAATAAGATACTACTTCACAACAGTAGAATGTGTTTATAAAAAAAAAATTAAGCAGAAAATAGCAAGTTCTGGTAAGAATTCAGAGAAATTGGAGTCCTCATCCATGCAATTGGAAAGTTAAAATGGTGTCGCTATGTGGCATCCTAATCTGCCAGTTTCTAAAATGGTTAAGCATTGCATCATCATGTGAAGATTGTCTTGCAAACCTGCTGGGAAACTTTACCCTGTCCTCCCAGGTTGCTGTGATTGGAATCAATGATATCAGTGAGTTTAGATATTTGCTCTTTTTGTTCATCATACAATATAGCAATTCTTGTTCAATGTATATACCAAAAATAATTACAGTCTGGGACTTGACAGATATCTGTACAAAAATGTTCATTATGGCATCAGTTATAATAGCCAAAAGTAGTGTAAAAACTGATGTAAGAACTCACAATTATGAGGCTTATTGAAGAATTAACTGGCTACAAATGCTTGGGGTACAATGATTAGGTCATGACAGCCTCGTTTCAGGCACGCCCAAAGATAGGCCGCTCTGTGGTCTTTGCTCTTTGTCCTGCTCAGGTGATGTGCCCAAAGGGCATGCCACTCTGCTGTAATCTTAGCTCGAGGGCTCTCATCTCTGTCTCTGTGGGTCAGCAACACTAGCGCTCCTGATCAAGTGCCTGTAGGCACCTCCCTCTGCAAGCCAGCCCCTCCTGGAAGCATTTAGCTTCATCACCTGCACAGCTGTGGAAGTTTGCAGCTCTGCCTCATACGCGACCTCATGGTTCTGTTGCTTCCCCTTGTCTGTTGCTCTTTTGTTTCTTCTCTGATGCCACATCTGTCTCCTGAATTGAGTCTCGTGTATAGCAAGCTCACGGTCCAAATGATATGCTACACTCCTGCTTCTTCTGATAGTGAGATTCCCAATTCTAACCCTCATATTCCTATTCCTGCTTCATTTTCAACCCAGTAGATTGGCAAATGCAACCTGTCATTTTTTAGATTTTCAAACTTTCACAATCACCATTAATAATTGTGCTGACACTTATTCATAATGGATTCTTATAATCCTGTCAGTATCTTATTCCACTTTTTCTTAGCCCATGCCACCCAGAAAAGAGGAAATGCCCTCACCATGCATGGCCCCTCACCGTCATGTGATGGAAATTAAAAGACTGTTGTGGCTAGATGTTATGTCAACTTGATGGCACTTGTGTGAAAATAGCTGCAGTAAGTAGCAATAGAAGGCCATCTCTTTTCTGGCATCCCTGTTAACCTGAAGCAGAGGTCAGACAAGTCATAGGGTTCCTCCTTCTTTACCTAGCCTGACACCAATCATAGAAACAATGCACATACCCATCAACAGAGGCACGGATAGACAAACGTGGTATACACACTTTAGTAGACTTGATTCTCATATTAAGCTTCAGCTCCGTCGGGTTTAAGTTTACTTTGGGTCGGACACTTAGCTATGCCTTTTTCCTGCCTTGCATAACTGCAGGGGGACTGATGAACCAGGAAACAAGAAGATGAACCAGGAAGCAGAAAGATCACAGAGTCAGATGTCGACAATTTCAAGGCCGTCAAGTCAGCATCACAGTTACAGTCTAATAAATCCAAGGTTGGAGGCAACTTGGCAGGATGCTGATAGCTCCCCCGGTGAGCAACTTAATGAGGCAAGTGCAAGATTCAGACCAGCAATGAGTGGAATAACTGTCCTACAGTGTAAACATATGTAAGGGTTGGACACATCCCCATACCACCAGAAAAAAGGGGGGTGGGGCTTTCAATTGTATCAAGGTTATAACCTGATTTAGGTGTATGGCAGTCCACCCTATTCTTCCAACAAATGCTTGAGGGCTCACAGAAGACCACATCATGGAGCTGATTCCATAACATTTGATCACATTATGGGAGAATACTAACCTTGGCAAATGAACATAGAACATAACTATCACATATGTACAATGAAATATTATTTAGACATAAGAAGAAATGACATTCTGGTATATACTGTGCAAAATAAACAAAAGAAAAGACATGATTATTTTGTGACCATGATGATTTTTCTAAGACTAGGGTTTTACTTCTTAAAAATCAGTCACTACTCCCACCAGAGGGCGATGATGCCAAAAAAATATGTCAGTAAAATATTTGTGGGATCACAACATTGATTCTCAATGTACATAGGGTCACCAGGAATCAGGGATAAATTTGACAGCAACTAGCAATACAAACTTCAGTCAAATGGGTCCTCAACACTTACTGTCACACACGCAATGAGATTAGACTATTACTGAAAAAAGAATCAAAGAAACAGCCTCAAGGGTGGATTCCAGCAGAATGTAAAGAAAGTATAAGTACTCCTGGGCCAACTGGTGTCAGTATAAATGGAGACATGTTTGAAGAATTTGATTTTATTTTTATACACAATTATCACCAATGGAAGTATAAATAGAGAAATCAAAAGTGTCTAAGGTACACTTCTCTAGAGAAGTAATATATATATATATACATATGTATCATACTTTTTCAAATATATATATGTATGTATATATAAAGAGAAAATTATATTCAATAAATGACTTAGACCGTTGTAGAGGTGGGCAAGTTCCAAGTCCATGGATCCAATACCAGACTGGAGCTTCTGCTGATTGAAGTAGCTGGAGGCATGAGTACCTCCTAGATTGTGCAGGTAGATAGGCTCCTGGAAGCGGAGGTGAGTCCACGCAAGTGTGGTAGGAGAGCTGGCAGTCTGTTGTCGACTCACAGGATCATCAAAGGCCATCACAGAGCCCAGGAGGCTGCTGGCTCAAGTCCACAGAACTAGATGTCAATGAGTCATCAGGTAGAAGCAAGCAGACTTTCCCATAACATCCGTTGATATTTATAGCAGGGTCCACACCACCTGGGCCACACTGAGCTTGAGGATAGCAATACTTGTGGGTGTGGCACATGTCTGGCCAGTGTTGGGTTTTGTTGCTCGGGGGACCTTCTATTCAGAACTAACTCAGAGGCACATCACAGCAAGAACAGCCAATGCTATCTGTAATCTACATTTTCCTTAAAAAACATTATTTCTAAATTTGAAGCAACACATCTTACATATGATTTTGTATAACAATTGCATTTAGGATCAAATTTGAGAATAAATGGCGGAAAACATTAGCTAAAACTTAAACTTGTATATGCGTGTCTACCCAGTTGAAATAGCTTGATCTGATCTTAGAGCCTTTATGGCATAAGTAAAAAGTACACTATAACAGAATAAATGATTTTTAGGTACATAGATGAATTTCCCATATTACTTTCCAAAATATGTTTGCAGCTAAAATAATTATGTTCAATAATTTGGTTATCAATAACAAATGATAAACAAATTTGCAAACCATGTGTTTAAAGCATAAAATGCCAAGGGCCCACGTAGATGGAATATGTTTTGAAAATGATGATAGCAACAAATGTACAAATGTGCTTGACACAGTGGTTGCACATATAGATTGTGATAAAAACTGTATGAGGCTCCAATAAAATGACTGTTTTAAAAAGTGTAAAATAGAGATAAATGCTAATGAGAGATAAAATACTGAATTTTCTTGAAAGGGAGAAATAAAAATTAAACTGTGAAAAGTGATGCAATAGTAAGTGACAAAGGACTCAAATGAAATATTTTTCTTCTTAGAAGAATAAATATATGAGATATTCTCAGCAGAAATGGAATTAATGTAACTGTAACATGTAAGGAAATAGTTATGTTATGACGGTCATGTGCTTATGTTAATTTCATGATTGAGTTGTAGGGGTGGAGTCTATCTGGTCTGTTAATCTGGAGATAGTCATTGAGTAGCCAATGAGGTCTTCGTGTGGGCATGGCTTTTTCCTGAGATTTCTGGGAAATCTCGCGATATTTCCCTCATGGAGATGAGAATTTATCTCCTCCAGTTGTTGGGAGTTAGTCTCAGAGACAACAAATTACGGACAAGACAAGATGGCAGTATCCGAGTTGCTGAAGGAGCCGGAGGAGAAGCCACATGGCCTGGCTCTGATGGAACCAGACCTCTGAAGCTACATGGGGAGCCCTGCCAGTGCTGAGTTGCCTCTACCACCAGTGGATGCTGTTGATGGACCCTGAGCTCCGGAAGCGAAGAACCATGGGGAGACCCCTGCCAGTGCCAGGATTCTGCACTTACTGGCCTGTGACTTCATGAGTCAGAAGGAGACATTATAAACTGGTATCGGGTATATGGGCTAATATCAGACTTATGAGTTAGAACTGGACTGGGTTGGGATGCTTTCTTCCCCCCTCACCCCCGGGATGTTTTCTTAATGTCCCATTCCTCTTATGTATAAATCTTACCCTTATATACATATATGTGTCTCTGAATTTGTTTCTCTAGTTTACCAGTACTGACACATAAGTCATTAACGTACTTGGACACATAGGTGAAGAATAAAGAAAGCTCTAGATTGTTTAATATTTCAGAACACAAAAATCAAAGTTAAGAACATACATAAAAGACAATACAATGGAGTAGAGACTTCTCGTTAGAAAGTAAAGGAATGAAAAAAATAATAATAATAAAAGAAAGTAAAGGAATGAAATAAAATATATAGTACTTGGAGATGGCACACACTTAATATAAGTTGCATCTCAGGAAGAATTGAGCAATGATTTCTAGTTTTTGAGATTTATAGTATTAAATCATTTTAATAGTTGTAATATTTTGCTGGTTGGAGAGCAGTCACAAATTTATACAAGTCAGTATAACTGCAATGCCCACAAGCTACTAGTTTACAGGAGGAAAATAATAAAAAAAGGTTAATTTTACCCTCATATTGGAAAAATAAACTAAGCCTAGTTCTTTAAAAGAATACCATGTTACATTGTTTGCATCATTAATAGATCTAAGTGTTTCCTCTTTATTCAATCAACCACAGTAGTACTTTTTTTGTGACATTTTCCTCCTTCAATATATCTAGCAATAGCCCAAATTTCCTTACATGTGTCCTGTTTGTGGTTTGGGTCACCAAATACTAGCTCAGGCATCTAGGGCAGGACTCCTCTTGCAGGTCCTCAACCTGGCTTAAAGATTGACTGCCACCACTGCCTCTTCCTGATGGTGCTAATAAATGCAACTTGACTCTTTGAATGACTTCTCTAAGGCTACTGAAAAGTTAAACCAAAATTGTTAAATTCAATGCATTGAATTATGTCTGTATACACAGCAGAGATTCCTGAATTAAAAAAGAAACTGAAGAGGTTGCATTTTCACCGACTTATAGTGTGTCACATGTTCCTTCCAGCCACAACACAACATACTTCATGAGGCTGTAATTCAAACATGGAATACTACATGGCTTAAAATTAGGAAAGGTATGTGTCACGGTTGCTGCCTTTCCCCACACTTACACAATATGTATTCTGAGCAAATATTCCAAGAAACTATTTTACATGAAGAGCTTGACATCAAGATTGGAGAAAGGCAACTGTTAAAGAAAAAGAAATGTCACATTGGAGACTAAGTTGACCCTGACCCAAGTCATGGTTATCTTCAAAAATATCTCACATGCCTGTGAAAACTGGATAATGCATAAAGAAGACAAGAGGAATGAATGCCTTTGAATTCTGGGGTTGGTATAGAATATTAAATTCACCATGGGAGGCCAAAAAGCTTAAGCAAACTTGTCTTAGAAGAGTACTCCTTTTGAGAGAGGGTGGTGAAATGTGGCACAAATCATCAGGAGGTTCTTGTCACTGGTTAGGGTATCATGTGTGATAAGCTAACAGGCAGAAAAATGAGATAAAGACTCTCAATATGATGGGTCAGTATCATAGATGCAATAATAGACATAAATATATGAATTGTTGCAAAGATAC
>PVJH01048453.1:0-10794 GCA_004026705.1 Nesogale talazaci | reverse complement strand
TTTTGTCATTGCCCCCCACTCCTTTTTATGTCTTTCATGACCATGGCTGTAGAAAGGAAGTTCACAGGCAATAACTGAGGATCAGAACTGGTCTACACAATTCATAAGTTAAGACAGCCTCTTCCCAGACAGGCCCACAGGCAGATCTCTTTCTGATCTTTAGCATCTCAGCCCTTCTCAGAGAATATTATAAAGTTATTTGGGGACTGCCAATAACTGCTCAAAGGGCAAAAAGATACTCATCTGTAGCTCGCAGGGTCAGGAAACCTAGCTCCCCTAGTTAAGTACCTGGAGGCATCTTACACTTCAAGCAAGTCTAACTGAAAGCGCTCAGCTTTACTTGCTTCATGGACTAGGCAGCACACCACTCTGTCTTATAACTTGGTTCTGCTGCTGTTGTAACTCTGCCATTCCTCTGTGTGTCTATTTTTATTATTTATTTATTTTATTTTTGGGGGGGGCATCACTGTCCTCTGGTAGGAGTGGGAGGCCCAGGCTTGCTCCTGGAGAGTTGCTGCTGAATTTGAACCACCAACCCAATGGCCTTTAGTCCCGCACTCAACCACAATGTCACCAGGGCTCAGCCTTGATTCTGCTTTCTTGGTGGCAGTGAGATCTCATATTGCTGTAACTGAGATGACTCATTTTTTACTGAGCATGATGGTAAAATGAGCAAATCCCCACCTTGGTGTTTCAAGTTTTTACAATAAAAATGTACCCCACTACAATTACAATGAAATCACATAATCTATCAACATCTTACAATGAAATCTTACAATGAAATCAAATAATCAAAATATATTATAATGAAATCAAATAATCTATCAACCCTCCCTTACCCAGGTAGTTAAGGTTATAATTATAAAAACTATGACTATAAAAACTATACTAAGTAATTCACTGAACCTCAAATATGCAAGCAGATTTCTTCTCAGAAACAAGGTAAGAAAATAGTGGAGTGATGTGCTTAAAGTGATAGTTTCCAAATTTACTGTTCCCTTTGCAGAAAAATAAAATTACTCAGTGTCCCTCTTGAAATTAAAATCTTTTATACCATATCCCATAGTCCAGGATGAACTGTAGGTATTTGCTTTTGCAGTGCTCCTGGATTGTTCTAGTAGCCCAGCGGGTCATTTTGCCCACTTTGGGAAACAATGGCTTGAAACATTAAAAGAAACAAACAAAAATCCCATCAAGATTGAATTTTTTTAGGTAGTGAAAATATCTTTAATAAGCAAGGTAAAATAAAAACTGTTCAAGTGCACTAAATTTGAAAGAATTCATTATCAGTGAGCAGAATTATAAGAGATGTAAAATAGGTGTTTCGATTACATGGAAACAAGAAATTGGAGGGGAAATATGTATGAAGGAAACGTGAAATCCTTGTTATTGCGAAGTACCATCAATTTGGTTGTGGGACCCAGTGACCATAAGTACAACAGAACGCCCACGACATCCTCTCAATTGGTCTTGTGTTTGAGCCCATTTTGCAGCCAATGTGTCAGTTCTTCTCATTTAGAGCCATGCTCTTTTTCACTGCCCTTTCCACATGACCAAGTATAACATCCTTCTTCAGAGAATGATGTCTCCCAATAACATGTCCAAAGTGCTTGAGACAAAGTCTCATCTTCTGTGCCTCAAAGTAACATGCTGGCTGTACTTCTTTGAGACAGATCAATTTGTTCTTGTGGCTGTCCACAGCACTTTCAATATGCTCTGCCAACAGCATAGTTCAAATAGTATGTTTACTTTGGCCTTATAAATTTAACGTCCACCTTTCATATGCCTACAAAGAGATTGGAAAAATCACAATTTGCATCAGGCACATCTTATTTCTCAAAGTAACATCCTTGCTTTTTTTTAAATTAAAAGATCATTTTACTGGGGGCTCTTACATCTCATCTCAATTCATACAATCATCCATTGTGTCAAGCACATTTGTATATATGCTGCCATCATTACGTTTAAAGCATTTTCTTTCTACTTGAGTCCTTGGTATCAGCTTTTCATTTTCTCTCTCCCTCATGAACCCTTGATAAGCTATAAATTATTATCTTCATATTTTATATCATCTTCTTTCACCCTTCACCCACTTATGTGTTATTCATTCCCCTGGAAGGGTTTTATATTGATCCTTGTGATCAATTCCCCCTTTCTCACCCCACCTTCCCTTTATCTTCCTGGTATCTTCATTCTCATTCTTGGGCCTAAGTTGTTTATCTATGCTGAATCCCCTGTTTTGGGGGCTCTTATCTGTAGCAGTATGCATGTTCTGATCGAATCCAATTTGTAAGTTAAAATTGGGTCATGATAGTGGACAGAAGGAAGCATTAAGGAACTAAAGGAAATTTGTGTGTCTCATTGGTGTTATACTGCACCCTGACTGACCCATCTCTTCTTTGTGACCTTTCTGTGAGGGGATGTCCAATTGTCTACAGATGGGGTTTGGCTCTCCACTCTATGCCTCTTCCGCCCTCAATTCACATTGGGTATGAGTTTGTGGTGGGTCCTTGATGCCTAATATCTGATCCTATCAACACTTCATGATCACACAGGCTAGTGTGCTTCTTCCATGAGGGTTTTGTTGCTTCTCAGCTAGATGGCCACTTGTTTATTTTCAAGCCTTTAAGATCCAAAACATTATATCTTTTGATAATCAGCCACCATCAGCTTTCTTCACCACATTTCTTATGCACTTGTTTTGTCTTCAGCGATTGTGTCAGAAAGGTGAGCATCATGGAATGCCAGTTTAATAAAACAAAGTGTTCTTGATTGAAAGAGTACTTGAGTAGAGGCCCAATATCCATCTGCTACCTTAATACTAAACCTATAAAGATATGTGCATAAATCAATTTCCCCATCATCACATAAAAATACATTTACAGATGTACGTGCCTGTATTTAGACCTCTATTAATACCCCTTGCCTTCTAGTTATTTCCTCTATTTCCTTTTACTTTCTTCTTGACCCACTATTATGTTCAGCCTTCATTTGGCTACATTCCTCTTGGCTACATTGCCCATGATCAAGCCCCACCTGACCTCCTATACCCTCATTGTCACTGATTGTAGATCACATGTTGTTCCTTTGTTCCTGGGCTTATCAACCACTTCCTTTCCCCTTTCTCCCATGCCTGTGTCCCTCCAGAGCCACAGATCCCTTTGTTTTATCCTCCGAACTGTTTACCCCACCTATCTTTTCTAAAGACATGCAGAGATAATAAGATACATAAAACCAAGACAGAGCAAAGCAAAACAACAACAAATGACCAAAGAGAAAAAGCTTATGAATAGCTCAAGGTCTGTTTGCTGACCGTTAGAAGTGTTTTCCAGTCGAGTCTGATGGATACCATGCTCTGGTCCTACAGTTTAATTTTGGTATTGCCCAGGGACTTCCTTTAGGGATGCCCATTTGCTACCATTACGAATGATGATCTTGATATCCTGTGATAGCTCACTAGGTAGATGGTCAGTCATTTGTGTTCAATGCAGCAAATCTGTTTTTGAGATGTTCTAGAAATTTATGTGGCATAGACTCAGGTTTTATTGAACTATTTTTGACTCTCGTGAACTTGCTTTAAAATTTTTAACTTCAACTTGAACTTCCATATGAGCAACTGATGAGATAGCCCCTGGCCCAATTTTAGCTGCTAAAAATTAACTTCTTTACTGTCTCTTCCCTGAAATGTAGTCAATTTTGTTTCTGTGTATTCTATTTCTAGAAGTTCATGTGTATGTGATTGAAAAAAGTTATTTTCAACAACCAAGTTATTGGTCTTTCAAAATTCTGTCATATAATTTCCAGCTTTGTTTCTTTTGTTTGTTTGTTTGTTTTTGCGGGGCATCACTGCCCTTTGGTGGTGGGAGTAGGAGGCCCAGCCTTTGCTCCTGTGGAGCCGCTGCTGGAATTGAACCTCTATCCCAGTGGGCCACAGTCCCATGCACAACCACTACGCCATCGGGGCTCAGCCTCCAAATTTGTTTCTATCACAAAGACCATATTTCCCCCAAATCTTTCCTCTGTTTGTTTCCAGTTTTTTCCATTCTAAACACCAAGGCATCTTGATTGCATGTTTAATCAATTCAGTGTGGAGACATTGGTAGAATTATTTAATTTCTGTATCACTAGCTTTTATAGATAGTGTATGAATTTGAAAGATAGTTATATTTTTTTGGATTTCCTTGAAGGTGTATAGATATGTCACAGTCAGCACTGTACTTCTAGACAGAATTTTTTTATATAAATCATTTTATTGGAGGCTTATGTAACTCTCATTATGATCCATACATACATCAATTGTATGCAGGCAATTTTGCACACTTGCAACATTTCACCACTCTCAAATCATCCTCCCTCCACTTACCCTCAGTACCAGATCCCCTTTTTGCCTTCCTTTCCCCTCATGCTCCCCCATGAACCCCTAATAATTTACAAATTGTTATTACTTTTTCATATCGGACACTGCCCAATGTATCCCTGCACTCACTTCCCTTTTGTCCATACCCCAGAGAGGTGGTTATATGTACATCCCTGAAATTGGTTCCCCCTTTCTATCCCATTATCCCTCCACCCTCCCAGTATCCCCATGTTTCCGACTCCAGTGTACATCCCCTGGTCTAGCTGGATTTGTCTGGTGGAATTGGGATCATGATAGAGGGTGGAAGGAAGCATTTGAGAACTACAGGAAAGTTGCATATTTCATTGGTACTACATTGTACTTTAAATGGCTCATCCCTCTGTGAGAGGATGTCATTTCACTTATTGGTGGGTTGTGGGTCCCCAAACTGCACTCCTCCTCATTTATAATGACATAATTTTTAGTTCTTTGATGCCTAGTACCAAATCCCTTTGACACCACATGGTCACACAGGTTAATGTGCTTCTTCCATGTGGGCTTTGTTGCTTCTGAGCTGGATGGCCGCTTGTTTACTTTCAAACCTTTAAGATACTACATCCTTTGATAGCCGGGCACCATCATCTTTCTTCACCACATTTGTTATGCACATATTTGGCATCAGAAATCATATCAGGAAAGTGAGTATATAATGTCATGATTATTAGTTCTTGAAACCTGATAATTGGTCCCTTTGACATCTCATGGTCCCACAGGCTGGTGTGCTTCTTCCATGTGGGCTTTGTGGCTTCGGAGCTGAATGGCCACTTGTTTAATTTCAATCCTTTAAGACCCCAGACACTATATCTTTTGATAGCCAGGCACCTTCAGTTTTCTTCACCACATTTGCTTTCACACACGTTTGCTTTCAGTGATCATTCAAGACATTCTTAATGTCCTTTTGGACAATGAATGTGATACCAGTTCTCTTGACTGTGTCATTTTCATCAAGCTAAATAATATGATTGCTGATTCAAAATACCCTATATGAGTCCATTTCAGTCCACTAGCACCTCAGATATTTATCTTTATACTTTCAATTTCATTTATCATGCCTTCCAATTTTCTAGTTCATGCTTAGTACATTCTAATTTCTAATTATTAATTGATGGCTCCAAATTTTTCCTCTTGTGTTGTGTTGTGCCCAATAAGCAAATGAAGATCCTCATAGCTTTATCCTCACAGGTTTTACTCCATTTACATCACCATGGTTGGCTATTTTGAGAAAGCAATTCCTCCTCAGTCACATTATGAGCACCTTCCAACCAGAGGCGCCCATCCATTGACACTATCTCCAACAATAACCTGCTTCCACTCCTTAGGTCTTTAGTGTCTGTCAATGTCTTCATGCTATGAGTAACATTTACTTCCTGACATGGAAAGATAATTCCTTTGTAGTAGTCTTTTCTTAGTCTGAAAGCTCTGCTGAAGTCTGTTCCCTGTGGGTGATCCTGCTGGCATATGAAATAGCAGTGACATAGCTTGCAGCAATACACAAGCTGCCACAGTGGCTCTCTTAAAGGCCAGGGTATCACCAATGACTAGCCAACCTGCAATCACAGAGAGAAAGCTTAAAACTGTTGCCATCACAACAGAAACGGTAACTAAGATAATCTCACATGAAGAGAAAGCATGAATCCCATGCCTTTGAACTCCATGGCCACAGCGTTGAGGAGGAGTTGTTTGGAAATTAATATATGACTGTCCCACTCAGAGATTAAGGAAACATATATTAAAGCCTTCTGTCTACATACACATACAATATGGGGGGAGTTGTTTAGGGAAATGACAATACTGTCTTATGCTTAAGTAGGTACATTTGTGACTTCCAAAGGATTATGACAAATATCAAAGCCAAAATATCAAATCTCCCCCTAACTGCTTCTGGTGGCACCTAACAAGATTTTTCTCCCAATCTGGGAGCCCATTGCTTGTTTCCTACCTCAAGTGCCTCTCAGCTGCATCGACAGAATGCCTCCTAGAGTGAAGAGCAGAGTCAGAGTTGGAGGGAGGTTTGACTCCCTCCAAAGGTTCCCAGGGAAGGGGATAGCGAAAGAATATATAGTAAATGGTGGTATAAACACTTTGCGCAACAGGATAAGAGCTAGTATTCTTTCCATTAGAAAAGTTCAGAATCATAATGTCAGTCCATACACTGAATGCTCTTGATAGAATGAGATAAACAAACTCCGACTTTCTTGATTCCGAGAAAGAGCTTGGGGCTAGAGCTGCAAAAACAGGGCCAATGTGGCATTATAATACTCAGGGACCAGAGAGATTTGGGAGTGGAAAGAGTGAATTGGAAAGCCAAAACAAGTTGCACTGGGGATGGACTACTGTTTTGATTGCCTACTCTCCAACAGGGGGTACCATCTGAGAATTCTCCCCCGAATTCAAAAAGAAAAGTCAAGAGATGGAGAAAGAGCTGAATATTTGCAGCTTCATTAGGATGTGGTATGGGCACAATTTCATAATACTATGGATGCTCCTACCTCTCTAGTCCCTTAGGAAATTAAAGCTCACTCATCATCCCATCAAACTATGAGGAGGTGGCAGCTGGTCTCCCTTCTAGAGGACCCCAATTCTTTGCCTAATGTTCCCACTGAAATGATGCAGAAAAAATTCAAACAAACATAGCGTGGCTCTATTCCTGTTCTGCAGGAATAGAGTACTTCTAGGGTAGGGATCTGACCCTAGTGTGACCTCCAGAGAGGGCAGGCACAAGTCCTACACCTGACATACCTACATTCTCTGGGTGCTTTTCTAATGCACACAAAGAAGATCAAAGGAGATACAGCAAGCATATCATCTTGGACTGGTGGGAGTTGGGGAGAGGCCTATAGAACAGAGAGGAAGGCCAGGGTGAGGAAAAATAACCCAGAAAACTCAAAAGAGTATCAAGTAGGAAACAAGGTTTAGTGCACACACATCCTGACTGAAGGTGGATTTTCCCATGATCCCCACAGGTTCCTACATACCCCAGCCCAGCATGGGGTCATGCAGCTGACCAAATTTCCATGCCATAAGGCTAGGAGAAGTGAGATGGGATGGATCAAGACTTTTGATTCTGAGTTCTAAGAAAATTCAAGAGCTGAAAAGAGACAAGGTGAGGGTCTCTAAGCTCCAATAGTATGCTGTTGAGGGGACTTGTCTTCCCTCATAACCAACCCTGTTTCCTCTCCCTCAAAGAGGGTAAGAGCATTAAAATCAGAACAATCGCTTTACGGCAGAACTCAGGCTGTAAAGCACTCCAGGACTGGTGGGAGATTCTAAGAAGGCATCAGCACTTGTTCAGGATTTCTGGAGTTCATCTGGGGGTCTTTGTAGGTAGCATGCCAAGGTGTAAACTCCTGACCTTCTGAAGCTCTTCCTGTGGGGTTCTTCAGAATTCTATCAATGCATTTTAAGGAACTATCAATGGTAGAGAGAACAGGTGGCAACATCACTCTTCCTGTTAATCTTTGAGGGCAGAGAATATGCCCGCCTCATTTTTGCTCTTCTCTTTTGCTCATCTGTGTGTTTATAGATATTTATTTCTTTGACTGTGTCGGAATCTTTGAGCCCCCTCTCCATTGTACTTGAAAGCATCTTCAAAGTCTAACTGCCTCTCAGAAGTCTGGACTTTAAACCTCACTTGGCCTGCTCTTTCTCTTTTTTTTTTTTTTAACATCATAGTAGACTATCTCCCCCTTTTTCCCCTCCAACTGTGGTTTCAGTGTTCTTTAACCCTGTATAATCAATCTGTGCTCAGTATCTGCCACAAGGTCAAACTGGCACCAGTTCAGTGCATTTTAGAAGAAGGTAAAAAGGCAGTTTTAATATTGGAATTATTTAAACTTTTATTCACCTCTCTCTTAATTTTTTTCTCCCCATAGAGGACTGCTGAAAAATCATTTTCTTTTCAGGTGCAACACTAATGACTGTCTCTATTCCATCCCCTTCTAAAGATATATTGAAAGTGAGAAAAATAAAGGGTGGGAGACCAGAACGAAGCCTAGAGGAACAAACAACTCTTCTCATAAAAATGGAGTAGCTAATGATACTTCTGCTCATTAGGAAGTCTAGTGACAGGTAAGTGGCCAAACAGAATTTTCAATAAATAAGTAACAAAAAATAAAATGGTAATAAATTCCTTGATCTGAAGCCTAGGATTGCTGCCCTCGAAGAAGCCTGCTTAAGAGGAGTGCAATGGAAAGACTATAGGTAGGAAAAACTATATAGGAAAAAAAGACTATGTAGGAAAAACTGCATCTACTACCTACATTAGTAAAGTAAGATTATCCAGAAATACTGAGCTTGATAGTTAAAATATCAACAAGTAAAGAATAACTATAGCTGCATAGTGATTCATCGTCTTTGTTTGGTTTGATGTTTATTTGTTACTTGTGTGCTGGGGAACTGCATGCTGGTGGGGGGGGGGATAGGAGCACATAGAGTTTTGATATCTGGTGCTTGGAAAGTCAGTTTCATTTGGAGTCTGTCTTGGAACCTGCCACAATCTGGGTGATGGAGTAAGTCCATCCATCTCTCTAATTCAGTTAATTGGAAAGATATGATAGGGTTCACTCCAAAAAAAACTAAGTTTACACCATTGAGCTCATTCCAGCCCATTGCACTTTACTGAGCAGAGTGCAAATGCTGCTGTGGGTTTCTGAGACTAAATCTTGGCATGTTTTCTTTCCCAGAAAGCAGCTGGTGGATTCAATCTGTCCACCTTGAGGTTAGCAGCTTCCTACATTACCAGGTCTCCTGGAGGCCAGGCGAAGAGAATGGAATTATAGTCAGATGAGTTTGAAAAAGAAGAAATCTGAAATGTCAACTACTTCTGCTCATTGAAGTATTACTCCAGAGCAATAAGCACACTTTACATTGCTTCAAAGAATAAGTATCATGCCAAGAAACAGACTAAAAAATTTTCTCCAAACAGAAAACCATTTTAACCTCACATATAGGGGACTTTGTGGGAATCTGGTGTCTACTGAAAAATCACAAGGGAACACAATGGGCCTAATCTTAGGAACTATAGCCAAAGATCCCATAACACCTCTTGACAGAGATATGAGAATAATATTTTCAATATTCCCAGTAATGGGTTAATTGTAGTTTGAGGAAATAAAGTGGGTCATTCAAAATTACCTGACTTTTCCTCTGAGGTGTACATCAATGGTTAATAGCATGTTAGCTATTTGTATTGCCCCGAGGCTTCTTTAATAAATGTTTCAATTGAATTACACTTTATTTTGAACCAACCCATGTTGCTCTCTGATTATTTCATGTATTTAGTCTCATGGTAGCAGTTTTTTTCATGCTTCTAAAGAGTTTACTAGGTGGGCTGAGCCTTGGTGGCGTAAGTGGTTGACTGAAGGACTGCGGTCTGTGGGCTTGGTGGTTCAAATCCAGTGGTGGCTCTCAGGAGCAGTGCTGGGTAGCTCCTACGACCACCAGAAGGCAGTGATGCGCCCCCCCCCCAAAAAAAAGAGTTTACTCTAAAGACCCATTGACATTGACTTGATTCCTACTCATAAAGATCCTATAACATAGAATAACTACTCCATAATGTTTCTAAGACTATTATTTGTACAGAGGCATGCAGTCACATCTTTTTTTCTATAGAGTATCTGGGTTTGACTTGCCCAAAAAAAGAATGTTAAATGGTTAAAAATGAAAAACAGATTTGAATGCTAAATGGTAAAAGATTTTCAGAAAGCTTCAACTTACTTCAGTTATATTTCCATAGTAACTGTAAATCAGATATTATATAGTATAGGAAAGACCTTTGAGATACATAGTGATTAGATTGCTTCAGGATTTAGAGAGCTTTGAGACAGCTTGTTCTCTTAATGAGTAATTTGTTGTTGTTGTTGTTAAACTTTTATAAATATCTGCTTTACAAATATTGGCTTTTCTGTCTTTGGAGTTTTAACTAGGACCTTGCCAGAACGATTTCAATTCAGATATAACAACTGGGATAAAGCAAGGTTATTAAAAATGTGTCGACGTTTCATTATTTTAGACTCTACTTTTGGCTAACTCCAGCAAGGCCATACAGTTCTCCTGGCAAGTTCAACAGTTGATAAATGATAAGTTAACGAATGGAAGATAGAAAATGTGAAAAGAAGATGCAGTGAAGAGGAAAGGAGAGAGAGTCCTAGGTGAGAGTAGAAAGATAAAAGCGTGAAGGAAAACAAAAGAAAAAGAGATAGACTTCATCATTGTGCATTGCATTCTATCACTGTCATCATGACCCCACATATGTCAGGGTAGAAGGATGCACCAGGTCATTCACTACCGAGAGCCCATCAAAGGCAGACGGCCACTCAGAGTGTCGCAGGGTCCCGCTTGCTTCCATTCTGGGTGGATTCAAACTATCAATATATTGATTAGGTTTAAAGTATTTAAGT
>PVJH01048452.1:0-10708 GCA_004026705.1 Nesogale talazaci | reverse complement strand
GAGAGAGAGAGAGAACTATTTTTTTTTTTGTAGGAGAGAACTTTATGTCAAAGAGTATACAAAGAGGGCTGAGTCCTGGTGGCGTAGTAATGTGCCGGACTGCAGCCCACAGGGCTGATGGTTCAAATCCAGTAGCAGTTCTCCAGGAGCAAGGCTGGGTTTCCTGCTCCCACCAGGGCAGTGATGCCACACACACACACACACACACACACACACACACACACAAGAGCATATAAAGAAAACATCCCAGCCCAGATCAAGTCCTTAAGTCTGGTGTTACCCCCTCTGTCCAGTCTGTAAATTCCTCTTCAGACTCACACCACACATGCAATGACACCGAATGCAGGAAGACCACAGGCCAGTGGGTGGAAAGTCTTGTGGCTCCAGTGGTGGTGGAAGGATCTCAGCACGGGTGTGAGTCTTCACGTGGCTCCTCCAGCTCCGGGGCTCTGGTTCCATCAGCATGGCTCCATGTCTTGTCTGCAGAAAGATGAATCCAAGAGTGTGTGTGTGTCCCACCTCCAGGCAGGAAGACAGGCGTTCCCAGAGTCCTCAGGAGAAGGCCATGCCCACACAGAGGCCTCATTGACTCTGACCTGCACTCCTTCGCTCAAGTCGACAGGAAATTATGTAACTGCCACAATATCGTTCTGTTTAGTTTTTGCTTCTCCGTAAAAGGATGTACCTCTCTGGCCTCACTGGCTATTTAAGTAATTTTTTACATCACCACCAATAAGAAGTGGCATGTGGAACTGATCTGTTGGTAACTGGGGGTAAAAATCTGTACTTATAAAATTGATTAGTATTAAAAAAATAAAAATAGGGCTGAGCCCCAGTGGCATAGTGGTTGTGCGCGGAACTGCGGCCCACTGGGATGGGGGTTCAAATCCAGCAGCAAGGCTGGGCCTCCTACTCCCATCACCAGAGGGCAGTGATGCCTAAAAAAAAATTTTTTTAATAAAAAATTAAGAAGGGGCTGAGCCCCGGTGGCGTAGTGGTTGTGCGCGGGACTGCAGCCCACTGGGAGGGAGGTTCGATTCCAACTCCACGGAGCAAAGGCTGGGCCTCCTACTCCCACCACCTGAGGGCAGTGATGCCCCCCCCCCCAAAAAAAAATAAAAAATTTTAAAAATAAAAAAGAATAAAAAGGATGTTCTGTCTTTGGAGGCCACCCTCTTGAGGTTGTGTTACATGTTTTCCTGTTTTTCCATATATGAAATCCAGGATTGATAAACCTATAGAGAGAGCAAGTAGAATAAGGGTTTTGGGGGGCTTTCAGGAGTACAAAAGGGTAAAGGGGAGAAAATGTCAAGGAGTCTGGTAGAAAAAATGTCTGAAATTGTGATAACACTTGTACAATTCTGCTTGACGTGATTGAACTATGGAATGATCATATATATGAATTATAAATTTAATTATTTTAAATTATACATATTATTTTTTTTTTTTTTCTTGAGAGAGAGTTCTTCACCACCTTCCCTGTTCCTCTGCTGCTGAAGCCAAGAAGGTGGGGATTTCAGCAGGGACAAGACTTCCCCCCAGGCACCGCTACAGCGCCCATGGGAAAGTTTTCCAGTTACCTTCATGCAAGATGGAAATCAGCATTCCTTCCCTAGGTAAGCGGGACTGACTGTTCTCTACAGAAGGAGCCATGGGAGGACCTTCGCCAGGAGAGAACCAGCAGGCAGTCACATTCCAGAGGGCGGTCCCGGCTGTGTCTCTGGAAGCCTGACCTCAGAAAGGCCCCATGAGAGCAGGGCTGCCAAGAGAGCCAAGAAGGCCAAGGCAGCATCTGCAAAGACAGCAGTGGCTGCTGCTCAGGCTCCCACAAAGGCAGCGCCTCAGCAGAAGACTCTGAAGGTTGGGAGGGTTTCTGCTCCCCGGGTTGTTGGAAAAACGCTAAGTTGGCAGGTGAGATCTTCAAATAGAGATGCAACTATGGAAAAGAAGGGGGGAAAAAAAGATGCACTCTTCCTGGAAGTCAGCAGCCCTTCCGTAAATGCTAGCCTTGCTCAGCCAGTGATTAGCTAGGTTGTCTTCAGACACAGCACTTCACTCTCAGGTTGTTTTTCATTCAAAAGTGAAACAACGGGGTTAGACTCGGTCCCTGGTCCCAACGCCACAGACTGGGCCCTGCGCCAGATGCTGTGACACAGGCGGACAGGATGAGGGGGAGTTCGGGATGGGGAGAAGAGAGTCACTAAGGCAACCATGACACCGGAGGACAAGCAGCTCTCTGAGGAGCTGGGAAAAGAAGCCTCTCTGTGAAGTGGCCCCTTCCCCTGGCAGGTGTGGAATTTGGGCAAGCGGTGTTGAGGAAGTCTTCTCAGAGTAATGACAACAGGAAAGGTGGGAATTAGCCAGGGAGAGGAGGTGGGGGAATCAGGCAAGGGAAACAGGATGTGAAAAATACCATGTTAACAAAGAAAGCCAGGCCTCCCAGAACATCCACAAGCACCTTCTGGGGATCTCCACTTGACCTGACTCTCCCCCCACCCCCACCCCCGTGCCTTCAAGACTGCTGAGAAGCCCCCAGACCACATCCAGCCCCTCCTGTAGCAGGGCTCCATCCATCTACATATGTTTGTTGAGCACCCTGTGAGGTGTGTTTCACGGAGGCTCAGGTGGCACCTTGTTTGCTCCCCTCTGACAAGGAAGGCAGGAGCCTAGGAAGCAGAGAATCCCTTGCACATACGCATTATATCGTCCCTGGGTGTTTTGTCCGTTTGTTTCTAGATGACTTTCCAAGTTCCCCACTCTGAAAAGCAAAGGAAGGAAGGAAGGAGAGGGAGGGATGGAAGCGGGTTAGGGGAAGGTTCCAAGGTCAGTTAAGGCCCTGGGGGGGGGCGTTGGGGGGGGGGGGGGAGAGGAGATAAACATCTCCCCCTCCCAATTCCAGCTCTCTGACTCTGGCCTCCTGGGGAAAGGGCAGCTTGGGCCCTAGGGATTCACACGGGATCTGAACTCCTGACAGGGAACTGTAGATTTAGTCACCCACGCTCCACTCTTGAAAAACAAGCACGGTGGTGGATTGGAAATGGAAACAGACAGGAAAGAGGGAAAGGCAGCCCCCAGGGAGCCCGAGCAGAAGGCAGGCTCAGGGGGGACTGTGGGGAGACCTGAAGGAGATGCTGCTGCTGCTGCTGCTGCTGCCGCTCCTGAGAGCCGCCACAAGCACATGTCTGCATGATGAGACGCAGAAGTCTGTGAAGCTCCTCAGGGCCCCTTTGTCCCACCCCCTCCCAAACCTCCGCTCTTCCTTTCCCACTCTCCCTGGTGCCCCCCGTGACCCTCAACCCCTTCGAATCCAACCCTGTTTTATTGGCGCTCCTATATCCGACGGAAGCTGGAATCCTGAGGGAGGCGAGAAGAAAGAAGACTTTCGAGCGGCGAGCGCGGTCAGGGAGGCCACTCAGCAAATCCGCAGTATCTTAGCAGGTCAGTGAGGGGACAGAGAGGGACAGGGAGGACCAGCATGGTAGAGGAAGTGTTACTCGAGGATGTGGGGTTGAAACTGGTCACTCATTAAGTCCCTCCAGTGCAAGGACCTCTGCTGCTGAATCGAGACCTTGTCGAGTACTGCCACACTGTCTGGGGAGACCCAGAGACCTCAAACTATCACAGGTGAGTTCACGTGGTTGAGGGGGTCTACTTTGGCTCGGTGAGACTTCCAAAAGGTCTCCAGGTCACCCACCGGCTCTCCGTCCTTGGCAGGTGCGGCCTCTTGAATCCAGGGTACAAAGGAGAGAGCTGTCTAGGTGTACAGGTGAGAGCGGGTTCTCAGACTGAAGGGTCTTCAGCGTAGCCGTCCTAGACTCACCACGATCAACAGCATCAGAACACATGTGCGTTAGCCATGGGGATGTCTACCAACCTCAAACCCCATCATGACAAGTCCAACCCACAGCAATGACCCTAAAGGACAGAGCAGGGTTCTGTCCCTTAGGGTTGCCAAGACTGTACGTCTTTATGGGAACAGAGAGACTCACCGTTGGCCCCGTTCCCACTCAAAAACCTACTGCCGAATGAATGAACTAATGAATCGACTCCAACGGATACTGATTCTACAGGATAGAACAGAATTGCCCCTGCAGGATGCCAAAACGAACTTTTAAAAGCAGGGTGGCTGGTGCTTTCGAACTACCAGCTTTACGGTTCGCAGCCCAGCTTGTAATCCACCAGGGTTCTCTGGAGTAAGGCTAATGGGTTAGAACCCCTTACCTTGCAGTGAACAGCCCAAAGTTGAACCCTTGTGCCACAATGGTTCAAGATCCCTACCATGACTCAGACACTGAGGGGAAGGGTACATGAGATTCAGGACACTGTATTCTAACCAGTTGCCTCTTGGCAGTAAGGTAGACTAAAGACTGTCCCAGCCCATCTGCTACATTAAATGACACGTCTCACTCCCTGCCAGATTCCCGACGTCCATCTCCGTGGTTATGCTGTGTGGCCGGAGCAGGGTCCTGCACAACAGGTTCAGCCAGATGGGCCTGGGGTCCCAAACACTGATTTTCTGTTGTATGTGCGGGTGGCCCACACTTCCAAATGCCACCGAGAGGTAAGGTTCCAATAAAATATTTTTCCCCTAAAGCTCCTGGTGAGGGGGTAAGGAATAAAGAAATGTCTTTATTAAATTGCGTTTATTACGGGGTCACTTGGAACACACTGATATTTGAGAGCTTAAAAAATAATCCAGAGGCTGAGCCCCGGTGGCGTAGTGGTTGTGCGTGGGACTGTGGCCCACTGGGACGGAGGTTCAATTCCAGCAGTGGGGCTGGGCCTCCAACTCCCACCTTCGGAGAGCAGTGATGCCCACAAAAAAAAAAAAAAATCCAGAGCTGACTGAGCCCCGGTGGCGTAGTGGTTGTGTGCAGGACTGCGGCCCACTGGATGGGCAGTTCAAATTCAGCAGCAGCTCTCCAGGAGCAAGGCTGGGCCTCCTACTCCCATCAGGAGGCAGTGATGCCCACAAAAAAAATCCAGAGCATGTCTTGATGCCAATCCAAATTGGCAGGCTTGATGCAGGCTCCCCATCCCACCCCGTTCTCCATTTTCAGTAAGATTTTCTCTGTTACCTTGCCTCCCACTTTCCTACGCTTCCATTGTTCTGATCTATCCACAGCCCTCTTTAATAGCGTATGCCGCCTGCTGCCAGCTGGACTCAGAAGACAGGCCTCTTGCTGGTACCCTAGTCTACTGTGCCCACCGTCTCACCAGTGCCAGCCTCAGCCATAATGACCTTGTCACGGTGACTGCTGCATCATGGATAACATTAAGTGTTACCTGCCAACAGGGTGGTGGGGGGGGGGTGGCGCTGGGGAGCTCGTCTGGCTTCCTGTGATGTGGACGAAGTCCTTGAGGGGGGTACTCGAAGGTGGCTGAAGGTCTAAAAACCGATTGGGCAACTAGAGGTAGGTCCGTCCTCCTCTGCTCACTCTGTCCTTAGGCCACTCTGCATGAACTGCTCCATGTCCTGGGTTTCTCTGGACAGCTCTTCAAGAAGTGGAAGGACTGCCCCTCAGGACCCAGTGGTGAGAGGAAAGAGGGAGGGAGGGCCCCTGCATCCCACACCAGAGGGAATCAGAGCCAACTTCCTTCCAGCAATCTCACCCCTCACTGCCTCCTCGCATGTCTGTCCTCAGTGCCCGAGAACTGCTCTACCTGGCAACGAGTGACGAGGCGAGATGCGAGGGGACAGCTGCTTCTCACCACGCCAGCCGTGAGCCGTCGCCTCGCCAAACACTTGGGCACCCTCGGCGCTTCACAGGGGGTTCCTTTAGAAGAAGAGGTGAGCGTGCGGATACACATTGGGGTGTGGGAAGAAGGCGGGTGGGGTCAGGTGCAACCCGAGCATCTGCCAACTCCTCCAGGAGGGCCCTTTGTCTTCACACTGGGAAGCCCGACTGCTGCAGGGCTCTATAATGACGGCCGCCTTCCAGGGTGGCCGGCGCACTCGGCTTGACCCGATTACTCTGGCTGCCTTTGAAGACTCGGGCTGGTACCAAGTCAACCACAGCGCGGCGCGGGAACTCTTGTGGGGCCGGGGTAAGAAGTGAGGAGAATTCTAGAGGTGCCCTCGTGTGCCTGAGGTCACAGGAAACTGGGGAGGCTGGGATGCTGTCTGCCGTGGGACGCTAGGGTTTCGTGGGAGCTGGCGTTCGGTGAGAGCTGGCGTTCGGTGCTATGGGACAGGTAGTTTTTCAGAAAGCTCTCTCTCTCTCTCTTTCTGTCTCTCTCTCTCTCTCTCTGTCTCTCTCTCTCTCTCTCTCTCTCTCTCTCTCTCGCAGGATCCGGCCTGGAATTTGGCCTGGTGGCCACATGTCAAACAACCTCCTCCGACTTCTTCTGTATGGGCAGGTGTGTGTTGAGGGGCTGGGGGTGGTGTGCAGGTGGCAGAGATCCCAGTGTCACTCTACCGTCCCTTCCACCCAGTGGACTGGGCTGCCACTACTTGCACCTGGACAAGGGTCGCTGCTCCTCAGACGCCACGCTGGAAGGCTGCCGCATGTACAAGCCCTTAGTCAACAGGGTGAGTAGGCCAGACAGCCGAGGAGGGGACCGAGTGGCCCGGGGAAGAGTCAACTTCTGAGACCTGTACGCCAGCACGGTCCTCCAGCCTTCTGCCCTTCCCTTCGGCAGAGTGAATGCTGGAAGGAGGAAAACGGACCCCCGCTCGGGGCAGAGAACCCTCACGGGGAGGTCTACCACTCCCAGAGCCGTTGTTTCCGGGCCAACCTCACTGCCCAGACCAGGCGTCCTGTTCAGAGTCCCCACCACCAAGAGGGGACACTCTCAGGCCGCTGCTACTTAACTCAATGCACGGGGAAGGGTGCATACGAGGTGCAGGTGGCAGGGGCACCCTGGGTCCCTTGCCCTCCAGGAGAGGCTATCCAGGTGGGTCTGTTCAGTGGGACACTGACGGAAAGGATTTGGAAATACTGACACGGTACTGCATCCAAGCTGCTTTGACGGTTGCTCTCGCTGCCGACTGTGCTACCTACGTTCTTACAGGTACCTGGCTACGATGGCCTTCTCTTCTGTCCCCGCGCTCGGCTGTGTCAGACTCATGAAGGAGCCAATGCCGTCACTTCCCCCTCCGTGCTTTTTTCAACCCAAGGCCTACCGTTGCAGCTGTCATTAAGATTAGCTGGGCCCCGAGGCCACTCCCCGGGGAAGAAACAGCGGGAAGAGCTGGCCAAAGAAGTCCTGCAGGCTCTGATGAGCACAAGTGGCACCGGCAGGTAAAAGCTGGCTCAAGTTGCGAGCAGGAGTCAGGGCAGGTGCCTAAGTCCTTACTTCATAACCGCCAAGTCTTCCTGCTGTTCATCCCCTTCCTAAGCCTACGCCAGTTTCCCGAGATCATCTCTTCCAGACTCCACCTAAGAGATCCGTGTGTCCCTTTAGGTGCCATTTCCACAGCCCCTCGATGACCGAGAGCCTGGTGTTCACTGTGCACATACGGAAGTCCCCTGGTTGCCAAGGGCCTCCGGCTGATATGCTGCACAGGGCCTTGACCCTGGCTTTGCAGAAGCAGCTCCCAGAAGTGTCTTCCGGAGGAGTCAGCTATACCATAGAATACAAGTAAGTTACCGGTAGTCAGTGTTTTCAATAATCAACAGAGGAGGGCTGGGGAAAAGAAACCCACCCTCAACAGATTCCCAGCATAATGGCTTTGGAAAATCATTGTCACACACACACACACACATGCCTGCCCCCACCCCACCTCCTCACTCCCCACTCCCAAAACATCTCCCCACCTCTAGGACACAGGAATCTTCTAGAACTCATGAAGAACTACCCTGGCGGGCTGAGCCCCGGTGGTGTAGTGGTTGTGCGCGGGACTGCGGCCCCCTGGGACGGAGGTTCAATTCCAGCAGTGGGGCTGGGCCTCCTACTCCCACCACCGGAGGGCAGTGATGCCCTCCCCCCCAAAAAAAAAATTTAAAAAAAGGATCACCAATGTGAAAGGTTGAGAACCACTGCCTTGAGCTATCCCAAGCTATAGGTCTCGTTTCCACAACTTAAGTTTCTGGATGACTCAGATTTGGGTTGCATCCCTGCCTTCAAGGTTTGTTTTTGTTCCAGCACCCCCCCCCCCCCATCACTGCCCTGGTGGGAGTAGGAAGCCCAGCCTTGCTCCTGGAGAGCTGCTGCTGGATTTGAACATCAACCCTGTGGGCCGCAGTCCGGCACACCACCACTGTGCCAGCGGGGCTCAGCTGCCTGGAAGCTGTAGTGCTCGGCTTCCTAGTTATGTAAATGCTTGGATACAGCCAGGTCCTATGAATTTCTTATGCAGTAAAGTAAAAAGCCTGCAAGTCTGCCTAAGCACTATTTCAGGCCAATTACCTTCCATGTTCCTAGATTGCTGGCTACTTCGGACACTAATCGTTCCATGGCCCAAGTTGGTCTGCTCACGGGACTTGGCCTAGTGCTACTTATTCTGGTGGGCACGCTGGGAACTGTAGCCTATCAGAAGCGAGCTATCCTTCAGGTTGAACCATCAGCCCCTTGCAATTCACCAGTGTGCCAAGGCACAAGGGACCCAACTAGAGGAATCCGGCAAGCATGACAACATGCAGAACGTGGCTTGAGTAGGACAGAGGATGCGATCTCTGGAGACGACTAGGTAAAGCATCTATCTGGTATCAAGAACTTAGTTTTGCTTTCTCCAAACGCCTTTTCTCCCAGTACCAACTTTGCACTAGAGCCTGACAAGGAAGAGAGACTTAGCATTCTGAAAATGTGTTCTTTATTGTGATATTAAAAAAAATAAACTCCTTAATCTGTAAAGAGTGTCGCTTGTTTTCCTATTAATGTAGGCCAGAGTTGCGGAGTGAAAAACACCTGCTCCCAGTTTCAAAGATGTCATCTGCTTTGTAAAACAAGCCATCGCCATGGGAGCCCAGGAGAGAGTGCACAGTTATCGTATGCTCCTGATTTTCCATGCTTCGCTGGCTCGTTATGGGAGAGCTAGTGGCTGAGCGGTCACCTGGCTCGTCAGACAAGGAGGGCTCCATTTGTACTCCTTGTGCCCCAGAAGGGCAAGCTTGGGTTATGGTGTTTTGGTTCCTTTAGTTAGAAGTCTCAACAGTCCATCCAATTCTTGGGAACTTGATGTCGCCTGGTAAGAAGGTAGGAGAGGATGATGATCCCCACTTGCCTGGGTGGGATACGTTTAGACTAGGGATCCAGCTGCTGTGTTAAAATGATCGCACCAGTGCTGCCGTTGCATTTAGTCAGCTGAGCAGGTTACCATCTCCGAGTCTTTGCGTGGCGCATCTGGACAGAGGTCTCACTGTTAAGTCGTGTCAGCTTCGGCAGTGACTATGCTCTTGATTTGAATACTTCAGTCCTTACCAGCGGTAGCAGCCACCGCTTGGTAAAATTTTGCCACGAAGTCTGGCTCACTGACCTCCAGCTGCCTGACAAATTCATTGCGCTCCTCTTCGGCCCAACCTCGAAACCACTGGTCCCAGAGTCGTAGCTGGCACTCAAAGATACAGGGTGGTCGGTTCGCCGCAGACATGCTTAGCTGCTCCAGACCATCAAGCAGTGGCTGTAATTTTCCTGGCACTGCCTTAGCCACGAGGTCCTGTAGGAAACGTTCACGCTGGGGATCCGACCAACTTGCAAACCAGCGCAGAATACACTTCATCTCCTGGGATGTGATGTAAGACATTGGGGGAGGGGAAGAGTTAATAATATTGTCTGGCACTGAGGGTAGGGGGGAAGGGAAGGACTGTGGTATCGAAGGTGATGGCTCCAGTGGCATCCTGAAACATAAAAGCGCAGTTATAGACTTTCCAAACAAGCAATAAAAATACAACTTCCTACTTGGCCTCCCTCTATCACGCCCAATCAGTATCACCAGAGAAAATGATTTCACCAACTCAATTTACAGGAAAACAAGATCCTTTTATTAGATTACTATCCCACTGTCTTAGAGAAGCCACTCAATAGGAATATTGTATACTTGCCAATCTTCCTTAAACCTGTTACCCTCAACTACTGACGACTGCTCCATCTTGCTTATGAACCTGAAAAAAGCATGTTTCTTGCGTTCCCTTACTTGTATGTTACAGGTTAAATAAGTGACATAAACACATGACTCTATTTTGCGATGACTCTATTTTTGGGGGGGCATCACTGCCCTCTGGTGGCGTTGGGCACGACCCAGTCTTGCTGTTGCTGGATTTGAACCGCCAAGCCAGTGGGTCGCAGTCCCGCACTCAACCACTACGCCACCGGGGCTCAGCCCTATGTTATATTTTTGGGGGGGGCATCAGTGCTCTCCGGCGGTGGGAGTAGGAGGCCCAGCCCCACTGCTGGAATTGAACCTCCGTCCCAGTGGGCCGCAGTCCCGCACACAACCACGCCGCCACCGGGCCTCAGCCCCCCGTTATATTAACCTATAACATCAACCTTAAAAAAAGGACCAGTTGGTGCAGATATATATATGCTAATCACTCTGGACAAAATGGGGAAAGAACCCATCATGCCTCCTTCTTTGTCATGCTCGTTGTTGCGCTAGCTGCTGGCATCCAGCCCCTAACTCAATGCATGCACAAGGGCTTTCACTGGCTGGTTTCGGGGAGGCAGATTGTCGGGTCTTAGACTGAACTATGCTGCATGTTGTCCAGCATCTTAGCCACCTGAAAACCTCCACTATCAAACCCATGGTGCGGTGGTTGTGCTTGAGGGA
>PVJH01048451.1:0-10822 GCA_004026705.1 Nesogale talazaci | reverse complement strand
AGCGGGAAGGGAGAGCACTGGGGTGAGTCCCTGAGTCGATTGGGGCTTGGCTTCCCTTCTCAGCTACTTTCCCCGATTGCATGGGCTTTGCATCAGTTTTGATTGGGTTTGGCTGGATACATCTGAGCAGATGAAGGGGAGGATTAGCCCTAGACAGCTGCAGCTTCCAGATGGAGCTCTGGCTGGAGTTGGGAATGGTCTACCACAGTCTCCCAGTCTGATGCATAACCACCGCACTACCAGTGCCCCAAATACCACCTCATATGACTAGAATGAGATTGGCCTCGGACATTTTCAAAGCGGTCATGCCAGTTGACAATCATGACTATAAAAAAATAAATGAGATGAAGTGCTAAGCATTTTTTGGGGGGGAGGGGGGAGGCATCACTGTCCTCTGGTGGGAGTGGGAGGCCCAGCCTTGCTCCTGGAGAGCTGCTGCGGAATTTGAACCGCCAAGCCAGTGGGCTGTAGTCCCGCACTCAACCACTACTCCACCGGGGCTCAGCAAAGTGCTAAGCATTTTAACTTCCTGAACCATTCCTATAGGGAGTCTTAGATGTTGCTATAGGTATTATCTAAAAGAGTCTCTTTTGAAAACAAAAGTTTTCTGTCCCACCCACCTGCCAGATGTTAAGGAATTTAGTGCAGTATTTTAGCAGTTGCTCTTGTTTTCTGCTTTCTGGAGCATGAGGGTCGGCTTTGCCTCTTTATGGATGTGCCAAATGCAAAAGGAACATGCCAAACCAAACATCTGTCGCCAAGCAAAAGGAGATTGAATAACTTTTGCCTAGAGACTGTTGTAGCAGAAATGGTGTAGTCATTAAGCCAAGGGCAAAGTAAGCAATATGCATAGTACTCACCAGTTTACCATTGAGCAAGGTACAATCTCATTGCATGGAGTCAGTGATAATGGAGTCCACTCATGATGAACCAGTGTCTCTGAAGAAAACGGCTCTGTGGGGTTTCCTTGTCTGTCATCTTTCTGGAAGAGGATTGCCAGCACTTTCTTCCACGGAGCCACAGCAGAGTGCCAACCTTTAGCTTATCTATATGAGAGACAATCTAGGTGAACAGTAGATGTGCACCACGCAGGGATGTTTTCACATTCAGGTAGGTGGAAGAACAAGGATCCACAGAGCGCACTTCTGTTTTTGATTCTCCCCTTGGTGACCTGACTCCACCCTTCACTTTGGCAAGAGCAGGTCATCAACTGACAGTGAGCCAGAAAGAACCCCATTTCCAACACCCTGCTGGACACAGAAATCACCTCATGCATTTTCCTTCCTACTCGTCCCAAAATAATAAAAAAGACAAAAGAAAAACATTCGTTTAATTCTTATCGGAGTAATGCATGCACATAATAAAAACAAGCGTTTAGATTGAAAAATGAAATAGCTCTCTGCTGGCCCACTTCCTTTGTGCTGAAAAGGTGAAAATTATGTTTACTTATATTAAACTTCTTATTCCTTAGATTCCCTCCTAAGAAGTTGTGATTGTAAATACTCCCTGTTGAAGTAAACATTAGTGCTAACATTAGTGTTTAGTATTAATAATTATCTCTCAAACTTTCAATTAAATGCATTTTCTGTCTCTTTTTTGGTTGCACTTTCCATTTTCACTCTGTACAATAAAAACAGGAATTTAATTGTACTCTCAGTTTTTGATAGCCACGATAAAAGTTTTATTTTTGTACTTCTAAATAGTATATTTAAATCTCTTGGCTTTACTTCATTAGTTTTATTTAATATTTCTTCACTCCTAAGATATTTTTATTCTCTCAACAGATATGTATTGTGAGCCCCCTATGGCAATAGGCGCTGCTTTAGTATTTGGTGAACAAAACAAAGATCTCTGTGCCGGGAGGGGTACCCGGAAAATAATAAGCTCAACAGAAAAAGGAAAGAGGCACAGCATGAGAGGGAACAGGAGTCACACAGGGAGTATTGATTTTATTTTATTTATTTATTTATTTTTGCATCACTACACTCTGGTGGAAGTGGGAGGCCCAGCCTTGCTCCTGGAGAGCTGCAGATGGATTTGAACCACCAATTTTATTTTATTTGGGGGGCGGGCATCACTGTCCTCTGGTGGTCGTGGGAGCTCCCCGGCCTTGCTGCTCCTGGATTTGAACCACCAAGTCAGTGGGCCACAGTGCCGCACTCAACCACTACACCACCGGGGCTTAGCCCTAGGGAGTATCAATTTTAAATCAGGTGTTTGGTGTTCGCTTATTTGAGAAGCTTTCCAAAGGCACATGTTAGGGGTGAGAGTTCCAGACAGAAGAAACAGCAAAGACCCAAAGCAGAAGTACGACTGGCACATGCTAGACTGGCAAGGAGTGTGGTGAGTTAGGCCATGAGCTGCTAATCACAAGGTCAACAGTTCTAGACCCCCTGCTGCTCCACAAGAGAAAGATGAGGCTCTCCACTTCTGTAAAGATTTCCACTCAGAAACCCACAAGGGCAGTTCTATTCTGTCTGGTAGGATCAATATGTGTGGATGTTGTCTCAATGGCAGTGAGGTTTTTTTTCCTTTTTAAGGAGGCTAGTGGAGCTGGAATGGAGCGGCAAAGGGCAAAGGAATAGGTGAGGAAATCAGAGGTAGCATATGACATAAGGCTGTATGAATCTACATTAGGACTTATGTTATGGGCTCAAATAAATGACAACCACTGTTATGTCTTGAAATTTGGAAGAGTCTTTATTCAACTAGCTGGGCTACTGAGAAACTAAAGTTATTTCTCCTCACAGCAGCCCCGAGTGGACTTCTCAGTCCATCTTTAAAGCTAAAAACTAATTTATCCCCTGGCTAGAACTCAAGCAAGCATGAACAGAATCAGAAAGCAAAATCCATGGGTTAATTTTGTCCAGAAGAGCAAGCATGGGGCTGAGCCCAGGTGGCATAGTGGTTGAGTGCAGGACTGCGGCCCATTGGCTTGGTGGTTCAAATCCAGCAGCAGCTCTCCAGGAGCAAGGCTGGGCATCCTACTCCCACCAGGGGACAGTGATGCCCACAAAATTAAAAAAATAAAAGAGCAACCATGCATTACAAGGTACATTTGTTATCATAAAAGAAATAATACCAAGATTGATGATAACATCCTGGTTAGCATAACAAGATTAACTCCACCATTCAGATTCGAACATCAGAATGAACACTGTTGAAAAATAGTAAAAAGAAATGATATATTGAATAGTCAAAACTAATTGCTATGTCCTGAATCGTGGGAACATGAGAACACATGCTAAAATTAATCACTAGCAGAGATTTCCCATAAGGGGAGAAGGGGCGGGTAGGTCAACTAGCAGTCAGCTTTCCAAGAGGGGAGGGAGAGATGGGCACATCATTTAGCAGCCAGCAAAAATGGAGTTTCTTTTTGCTAGTCTGCTACATTTCTGCTTTTACTGAGTGCAGTGGAAAGTCATTGAATGATTTTGAAAATAAAAATAGAGGTATTGGCCTATATACATACATTTATATGGCAGTCCATTTAGGAAGTGGATGGACATTGGGCCTCTGATGAAGCCCTCCCTCAATGCAAGAACACCTTGTTCTAACAAGCTGGCATTATGTGATGTTCACCCTCCTGATAAGATCACTGAAGACAAAATGGGTGCATAAGCAAATGTGGTGAAGAAAGCTGGTGGCGACCAGCTTCCAAAAGATATAGCGTCTGGGGTCTCAAAGGTTTGAAAATAAGCAAGCGACCATCTATCATAGAAGTAACAAGTCCACATGGACGAAGCACTCCAGCCTGTGTGACCATGCGATGTTGACAGCATCAGGTAACGGGAGACTCCAAACAAACAAGCAAACAGAAAACATATTGCTGAGAGCGAGATGAGTTGGAGCAGAAATCCCAACCCCATCTGTAGACAACAGGAGATCCCCTCACAGAAGGGTCGCAAGAAGAGGATGAGTCAACCGGGGCACAATATAGCACTGATGGAACATGCACTATCCCTCTAGTTCTTTGAGTTCCTCACCCCCCACTATCATGATCCCCGTCCTGCCTTTCAGTTCTGGCTTGACTGGCCCTTGTACACTGATACAGATATGAGCTCAGGATAAACAGAATCCAGGTCAGATAAAACCCTCAGAAACAGAAATGGGAGTAGTGATACCAGAAAGATATTGGGGGAATGAGGGAGGGGAGAAGGGGGAGAAAGGGAAACTAATTGCAATGATCAGCACATAACCCCCTCCTGCCCAACACCCTTGAGGGGGGATGAACAACAGAAACATGGATGAAGGGAGACAGCGTTCAGCGTAAGAAATAAAAATAACAGTCTATGATTTATCAAGGGGTCATAAGGGGGGGAGGGGCTGATATTTTTAAAATAAGAAAGATTTTGAGGTGTGGAGTCATGTGGCCCAACTGGTATTTAGAATTGCCTGGTTTTCATGTTGAGAATGTCTGTAGGGCGGTCTGGACAGAAGCCACGGCAGCACATCAGCAGCTATTGCAGTCCTCCAGACAGGGTCGTTCTGACCAGGGAAACATTATTCTGGTTGAAATGTAGACATACTCTGCATGAGTGAAGGAGCTTCAAAATGTTCATGGGAAAAATGAAATGAAAAGATAATGGATCTTTCTTCCCATATGTTATGATGCCTCTTTTTACTCTGGTAAAGCAAATACCTATTTTTTTCCTATTTTCCACCTTCAGCTATACTTTTGATTTTACATTTCCAAAGTGAAGGCCAAATTAATTCTTTATCATAATCCCTCTTTCATGCTGTGTATAGTTTGATTCTGAAAATTGAAAATCAACCCCTTCTGGGCCAAATTTATATCATTGCAAATTTCTAGTCCTTGTTTATTGTCTAGTCAAGCAATGTGCAAAAATTATGTTTTCCCTTTTCCTAGGTCAAAGATCACAGTCTCTGGGCTAGTTTGAGAGGAATTTTCTTGTGTCCAGCTTAAATGAATTCTCTTATAATTTCAGAAGTTGCTTAAGCTCATGCTGTTTTCAAGCTGGACTTATATTTGAATCACGATTTTCTTGAATAATCTTTTATTTTTTCCCCTTTCCTGGAATAACCAATGTCCTTTATCTTGTTGAGAAAAGAAACAAAGTTTTCTTCACTGAACTGTTCCTGTCAACCGTTTCACCGGCCATTCTACAAAGGAGCTAGGTGTACTGACTTCCTACTCAGCCGTGGGTTGTTTTGCAAACCTCATGCATATGCTGGAATTGCTTTTCATTATACTCTTGGGTGAAGTCCTTGCTTTCTTTTATTTCACGTCTACCTCTTTGTTGATTTGGAGAGACACCTCCTTTCTCTGGAGTACCTCCAATAGTACCTTCATCAGAAAAACAGATGGGAGCTAAAATGCGAATCCTTGCAAATCTGAAAATGTCTTTAGTGTGTCTTCACACGTTTTTGGCAGAACGCAGGATTCTATATTCAAGCATTTCCTTCCCCTGCCTCCCCAGCCTCGCCCCACCTCCAAACTGCAAAGGCATTGTTCCACTCTTACTGATAGGAAGTTTGGTGATTGTCCCTCAGAATACGATCTTTTTCTCTGGAGGTTTAAAAAAATCCTTTGGTTAATATTTGGTGCTCACAATGTGGTGTCTAGCTGGTAACGCTTCCTCCTCATTTTGCATAAGCCTGATCTAACTCCTTTCCTGGGATTATTTATGTCCTCCTTCAATATTTATAAACAAGGAGGGGGGCTTCAAAAAGTTTGTGAAATTTTCCATTATGTTTTCATTCCACAGTTCTACAAACTGTTTGAAAAGTTTCTTATCCCTTGGTTATTTTTTAGTTATCATTCTTCCCTGCTTCAAAAAAAATTTTTTTTTTACCTTTTTAGAAATTATCTTTGTTTGGTGTTGAATCTTCTATATTAATTCTCTTTGTTATGCATTTTCTATGGAGGTTTTTCTTGATATAGACTATCTTTTGCTTTATGTTCTAGGAAAGGTCTTTATCGTTCAAGGCGGTGAGTCAAGTTCAACCCAGAGCAGCAAGGGTCCAGACTAGAAATACACACATACATACATGCATATATGTGTGTATGTATATATATATCAACAAGATAGACAATAGTAATCCTGAAAAAAGAAGAGATTATCAATGGAATAGAAGAAAAGGTGTCACAGCTGGGACCATTGAGGAACAGATATCTTGCCAAACTTGTTTTTTCAGGCACACTGCGTGGGTTTGCACAGCTGACCTGGAGCACTGAGCTGTACTACTTGGCAACAAATTAGGATAGGTTCTAGACTTCATCTTTCAACCTTTTACTAAGTTTTAAAATTTCGGCAGCCAAACGCTTAATTTCAGAGAACTCTTGGAAAACCTATATAACAGAAAGAATGATCAATGATACTCAGGACATTAATGGCATGTATGTGCGTGTGTGGCGGGGGTGAGGGGCTGGGGGATAGAAATAACCAGTTCCGATTTTGTAAATGTAAGATCTTTTCAAATCACTCTAAGAGCACTAATGTAGGTAAATACATATATAAATACATAGGTACTCACATGTACTTTTCTTCTAGCCCATTGATAATCTCTTTTCAAGATTATTACTGTCTATCTTGTTGATATATATATGCATACACACACGTATGCATGTCTGTATGTGTGTATACATATATTTGGCTGCTGCTTAATTTTTCCTCTAGATCCTGTAATTTTGAATGCTTCATCGTATCTGTGAACGGGGGAACGGGTGGATTTTAGAAGTTTCTTATTGTTGTGTATGTAAATCTCTCTGTGGCTCTCTCCCAGCACTGTAAACTCTGTGAAGATGAAAGGGATGGGAGATTATGGGAATACGAGGCGGAGGTTCAAGTCCAGCAGTGGGGCTGGGCCTCCTACTCCCACCAACGGAGAGCAGTGATGCCCCCCCCCCAAAAAAAAAAAGGTAATACGAGTTGTTCTCCCAAGTTGCAATAGCAAGCCCTTCTAGATTTTTAGTTTTCTCTTTTGCTTATGAAAGTCAGACAATAAGTCAGCAAAGCAGGAGAAAAATCTCTGCATTTGGATTACAGCGTGGGGAAAGAATATGTATGGTGGACTGGGAGCAAAACAGACAAATCTGCCCTGGAAGAAGCATAGCCTGAGCAGCACGGATGGCAAGACTTCATCTCATGGACTTTGGGCCTGTTACCAGGGGAGAGCCGTCCCCGGAGAAAGACATCATGCTTGGTAAAGCTGCAGGTCAGGGACAGAGAGGAAGTTGCTCAAGGGGATAGAGGGTCCTGGTGGCTGCCACAATGAGCTCAAGCATAGCAGTGATTGTGAGGATTGCACAGGGCTGGAACACATTTCATTCTGTTGTGCAAAGTCCTTATGAGGACAACTTGATGGCACCTCACGGCAGCAGTTGCTCCCCAGAACAAAGCTCTACATCTTAGCACAGTCTAGTGCGGTTGTATCTGGTGGCCAGGTGGCTTTTTTGAGGGTGGTGGGTGATTCAGAGGCTTCTCCTCTGGGTGTGACCAGCCTTTCTTCGAGGTGCCTCCTGCTTCTGGCCTGCAGCAGGGAAAGGGAGCGTGAAAGGGCACCATCTACTTTCTGAAAAATCAGGCCTACCGAGGGACTCCTGGCCTGGAAGCGACACACATCCGCTGGTGCCACTCATCTCGATGCAGGAAACTGGAGTTCTTGGCTGGGTAGCCAAAGCCTAGAGCTTCAGCATCACACTAAGGAGCAGGGACACACATTCTTGGTGACCAGCTAGCCACCTCGTCCATGAATGGACAACCTCACTGGCTGCTTTCACTTTAGGTCAGAATATTGGAACCGTTTTTTGGTTTTGTTGGGGCAGGAGTTTGGGGTTCCAAAATGAGGAAAGGAGAAGGCTTTGCTCCGGGAACTGATAGCCAGCTTTATGTCTCCTTAGACAGTTTCTTCCTTTTAATTTATTTATTAAGAAAGGAGGGGGCTGAGCTCTGGTGGCGTAGTGAACCGCCACTGGCTTGGCGGTTCAAATCCAGCAGCAGATCTCCAGGAGCAAGGCTGGGCCTCCCACTCCTACCAGAGGGCAGTGATGTGCGCCCCCCCCCCCCCAAAAAAAAAGTCTAAAAAAAAAAAAAAAGAAAGGAAGGGTGGCTTTTTCCCCCTTTGCTTTTTGGCCAAGCTTTCCAATGTTATTTGGTATTTCATGTATTCAGTGATGAGAGAGCAGGGTAGGGAGCCTGTACAGGTGTCTGGTACAGTAATGTACTAGATGGATTTTTCAATGAACTCCTCTGTTGTGAGCTTCTGTTCTTTTGAGGGGCCTGCTGGCTCAACCTGAAGCATCTCTGAGTTCAGGGTGTTCTGCTGTGGAGATGGACGCGGTAGAGAAATCCCTTTGCATACATTCTGGGTTGTCTGCTGCCTCTCATCGGGCCACAGGTGTCCAACCCCTTTCCGTCTTCCACAAGCCTGTTTTCATCTCTTGCTCCCCTAGTGGTCCTCCCCCGGCTCTGTCTACAGTTGTAGATTTAGTTCTGTGTCATTTCGTGAGATGTCAGGAGGTCGAGTAGACAAAGCTTTGTGCTGCGTCTACCGTGTTCAATTAGAAATCTCCAGATCTATTTTGAGAAGTCGTCTGATTTTGCTTTCAGGAGTCATTTGGGTACTTGTTCAGAATTCTCTTTTTCTCCTCCAGAATTCTAATTAGATTCTTTAATTTTCCTAAACAAGCAAACAGCCCAAACCACCAAAATCAAGCCACAACTTGACTCTCTTCTTACCTGCTTTTAAAGCAGGTGGAGATCCCACTCATGGCCACTGCTGCCTCACAGGGGCCCTATACCACAGGGTAGAACCGTCCCTGTGCGTTGCAGAGACTGTTATTGTTTATGGGAGTAAAAAACTCCATGGGTCACCTGCAGAGAAGCTGGTTTGAACTACTAACCTTGCAGCCCAACATGGAACCACTATGTCGACCCTGAAAGTGGTCACAATCTGACATCTGACTGACCTACCGGACCCGGCCTTCACCAGCCTGCCTTCGAATTTCTCTTCCTGCTTTCGGATTCGCTGGCCAGCAGCTGCAGGAGTCGGAACGTGCTTCCAGGTTAGCATTGACCCACGGACTCGAGGCCGACTGGGCTTGCCTGCTCTGTGGTTGTGTGGGCAGCTTTCTCGACATCAATTCCTTTCTTATACATATAAGAATATTGTTGGTTTTTCTGGAAAATCGTCTCTAGGGATCAGTTAGCTACAGTTCCAGAGCCGTATGCCACTCTTTAGGGCCATCCATGTGCCTCCGAAGTAAAATTGAAAAAAATTAAAGAAGATTATTGATTTAGCTTGTTTGTAAAAATACAATCATGGCTCTCAAACAATTTTTAAAATGCTGTGAGGGACAGGATTGACTCTTCCATCTCAAAAGTTGTCCGACCCTTGACCTAGCATAACACATGGTTAAAGGACATTGTTTAAGCCATCACTCGGCAAGATGTTTTTAAGCAATGTGTTTCTACAAACACTTGACTTCTCCTGAGGAGCTGATGTGTTTCCTCCTTGCTGAGAGAATTGGACAACTGGCTAGCTTTTCCTTTATTATCTGTATTTGACTGTTCTTTATTCTAGATGTCCTATTCTAGCTTACAGCATTGGGGGGGGGGGTAATCTCGCTAAGCTAAGATGAATTTAGATAAAACACTATTGTCAAATGGCTCCCACCCTCCCTGGATGCAATTCTCAATGACAAATAAGCTAAAAGTATTATCAGCTTCAGCGAGAAGGGTCAGGAAATGACTAATTTGTGATTACAGGCTTCCTTCACTGTAGTGTGCTGTACTTTATTGTGCTTCACAAGATACTTTTGGTTGTTGCAAATGGAAGGTGGAGAGCAATCCCGTGTTGAGTTAGTCCATCAGCACCATTTTCCAGCAGCATGTGTTCACCTTGTGAACACATGTCTTTGTGTCACCTTCTGGTAATTCTCATAAAGTATCAAACTTTCTCATAACACTATTGCACAATTTAACAAGCAAGAGCACAGTGTATACATATTTTAAATTTCTTGGGGTCCAGAAAAAATCATGTGCCTTGCTTTGTTCCAATATTGACTTTATGGTGGTGGTCTGGACTTGAACCCACAATATCTCTAAGAGACATCTGTATCTGGTGTTTTTTTTCAGTGCAATGTACAGTACATATTTTGTAATAACTTTTCTATTTTTATACATCTCATAAATGAAAGCAAGTACATTAAAATTCACAATAGCTGGAAGACTAATTGAAAGGGGTTATTTTCCTTCGCATTGTAATAATGAGGCTTGCATCTTAAGTGTGAAATGCATCAGATTCCACATATAGTGAAAGTTTGACTCTAACGCCCTAGTTAACGAATTTCTCTTTCTGTTGGGTCTCTTTGAAAGATGCAGTATTTATTAGCAATGAACAACATGCATCTTATTTGTGCATAAAATACATTTAGCATTTTTTTGGTAAGCCATCTCAAAATCCCTGTAAACAAGCAAGGTATAAACACATGCATATGAAAATAGCGTAAAGAAGACCACATGGTATGCCTGCTATCCATCATTGTAGATCGCTTGTTCCCTTGTTCCTGTGTTTGTTGGATACGCTCTTCCTTTCTGCACCTCCCCCTTTCCCATGTCCCCCTGGAACCACTGATTGCATTATTTTTTCCTCAGGATTGTTTATCCTTCCTGTCTTATACAGATAGATATGGGAGGGGGGCGAAGAGGGGGAACATGCCTATAAATAGTTCCAGGTCTGTCTGATGTCCCTTATGAATGTTTTCCAATTGAGTCTGATGAGGTGACTAGCCCTGCCTTCCAAGGAGAAGTCTATTATCAGGATTCCAGGGTGACTTCTTTACTGTGCTCGCCTTGTA
>PVJH01048450.1:0-10796 GCA_004026705.1 Nesogale talazaci | reverse complement strand
CTTCCTTCCAGAGGGAGCTTGTGGGGGTCCATGGTGATTGTAACTCCCCGGTCTATGGATATTTGATTTCTGGACATCTCCTTAGCCCTTTAATATGATGTCCATTTGCCCGACCTTTCCTATGATAAAGCAAACAGGTCTGGAAACAGAGTCTTCATCACAATCACCTTCACTTGCCTCACATGCAGATTTCCGATCATCGAAATGCCTGTGAGCTTTTTTTTTTTTTTTGGGTCCTAAACCAAAAATTTGAAACTCATTGTTTTGGAGTTGATTTGAACTCATCGGTAACCCTAAAGGGCAAAGGAGAACTGCCCCAGAGGGTCTCCAGCCTGAGGAGATGGCCCCACCCTCCTTCCAGGGAGTCGCTGGGAGGTTCAAACGGCAGACCTTTGCCTTAGCAACTGAGCTCCCCAGAGCTGTGTGATCAGGGTGCTTACTGCACTAAAGTGAGACTGAATAAGAACTGTAAGTGCCTGTGCCCACTCACCTACAATGCTACTCGAACACACTCTTACAAGCAGGTCTTCATAACCAGGGGCTGTGCGATAGCACGAGGAGCTGGGTGAGCGGGGTGTGTGCTCAGGAACTCTTTAATGAGAAGTGGGAGGCTGGGGCTGTTCAGGCTCCTAGAATAGTTGTCCTACATTTGAGGTTGCCCTAGAGGCAGAAATGAAGAATGAAACCCCATATAATAGCTTTGGGCGACCTCACACTGCTCCTCTATTACTTATTATAGAGTCAGAAGCCAAGTTGCCCTGCCTGGAAAATAACAGCACTTAGCCCGACCCCAAGCAATTCCATTTTAGGGGTTCAAACCACTTGAATGTTTCTGGCAGGTGACAAAGGGCCAGCACACTCTTGAACTTCCCCTTTGCACACCCTGTCCTTGCATATCTTTTTTAAAATGTCAAAACACACACATACACTCAAAAACCCCAAATGAGCACACACACAACACACACACACATAAGATAGTAAAATAAGATCAGAAGGGAAGATATATATTGCGTGGCAAAATATTAAAATATGCTCACTGTTGTGATGGCACATAAATAATTTGTACATTTGGGGACTCACTACTGTATGTTTGAAATATTTTCTCATTGAATATTTTAGAATTATTTTTAAAAATAAGTAAAAATTCTCAGCAGAAGTGACATTAAACATCCACTAATGATTAGAGTGTGTGAATAGGAATGATGGCAAACTTCATTGTCCAAAATACTTTCAAGATCTATCCTGAAATACAGTGCTGTCAAGAATAGGATGATGTTTATACACTTACAATGAAGACCAGATAATAAACCTATTACTCAAATTGACACAGCCAATGACAAAGAAATTGAAGAATTCTACCAACATCTTTGGTCTGAAATTGATCAAACATGCATTCAAAATGCATTGATAATTCTTGGCAATTGGAATATGAAAGTTAGAAACAGCGGTGAAAGTTCAGTAGCTGAAAACTGGAGATAGAAATGAAATGTGAAATTACACGATAAATTTTTCAAGACTATTGACTTCTTCAATGAAACTATCTTTTTTCAATAGCATAAATGTTGACTATACACATTGACTTCACCAGATAGAACATACAGGAATAAAATCTACATCTGTGGGAAGAGAAGACGCTCATCTCATCAGCCAAAAGAAAGACAAGGGTCAACTGTGGAGCAGATCATCAATTGCTCATACACAGGTTTAGGTTGAAGCCGAAGAAAATTAAAACAACTCTATCAGGGTCAAAATGTAACCTTGAGTACAGTTTACTGAATTTAGAGACCATCTCAACAACAAATTTGATTCCTTGAAAACTAATGACTGAAGATTTGACAAACTATGGGACAATATCAAGAGCATCATACATAAAGAAAGGAAAAGGTCACTAAAAAGATAGGAAAGAAAGAAAGGATCAAAGTGGATGTCAGGACAGTCTCTGAAACTTGTTCTTGATCGTAGGGTAGTTAAAGCACATGGAAGAAAAAAATGAACTAAAAGAGCTAAACAGAAAATTTCAGAGGAAATCTCAAGAAGACAAAGTATTCTAATGAAGTGTGCAAAGATCTGAAGTTCTAAAACCAAAGAGGAAGAATATGCTTAGCATATGTCAAGCTGGAAGAACTGAAAAAAAAATTCAAGCCTCAATTTGCACTATTGCAAGATTCTATAGACTGTAACAATGGACTCAAACAATTGTGAGGATGATGTGTGACAGGACAGTCTTTTGATCTGTTTGTTTACATATGGTTGCTATGAGTTAGAACCAATTCAATGGTACCAATGAGTTTGGGTTGTAGGCTTGGCAGCACCCCTTCAAGAAGACCACAGTTTTGATATTATTTGCGCTTTCACTTTGTTCACTTTGAAAACAGGATCTAATGTTTAATAAGGCAGCAGGTGCGTCCGATAAGCTCAACTCCCAAACGTGTGGCCATGTATGAGGACAATCAACGAGAGCCCCCTAATGCAGAGAGAAAGACATTGGCAGCCACCCTCAAGAAGGATGTGAATGTGGCCTGACTCACGTTGGGGACGATGAATTTCAGATTTTCATTAGCAAGTTTTTGTTGCGGTGCCGGTGCCGGCAAAATAGCTATCAAACATAACACGTGTCATTTGGACCATACTTACATGTAATTTAGAGGTTGATTTTGCTTACTAGGTTGTACAGCTAAAACTGTGCTCTCATCTCAAATGCTTTCAACACCATTAATAGAAACTCAGCCCCTCCTAAGTAATACTTCCCCATTCTACCCTTCATCAGGAGCCCTGGTGGCTCTGTGGGTTAGGCATTGGCAGCTCACCAGAGGGTTGGTGGGTCAACCCACCCGCCACTCCACAGGACAAAGATCAGACTATCTGTTTCAGACAGATTTTGTCTTTGAACCCCTCTAGAGCAGTGGTTCTCAACCTTCCTAATGCTGCAATTCTTTCAGACAGTTCTTCATGTGGTGGTGACCCCCAACCATAAAATTATTTTTGTTGCTACTTCATTACTATTATTTTACTACTATTATGAATTGGACGACCCTTGTGAAAGGGTTGTTCAACCCCCAAAGGGGCCAAGCCCCACGGGTTGAGAACCATTGCTCTATAGGGTGGATGTGAATTAGACTCGTGTCAATAGCAATGGGTTTGTGTAGGTGGGGGCACACGTGCACGCACACTACTTTGCTTTTGCCTGCTCCTAGTAGCCACTAATACACGTTGGCTTCTATCTAGCAGTTCTTTCAGTCTGTAGGACTTCCAATTCAATGAGTTTTTGCTTTGTGCTCATGAATTTATGTGCTGTTGCAAATGGGTACTCAAAAGACCACGGAGTTAAAGGAAGAGTTCTCCCTTTCTGAACACTGCGGTTGTTGTTAGTCCCCAGAAATTGATTTCCCACCCCTTGGGGCCCCATGGGCCAGGGGGTTACGAGACTGTAATCTTCATTGGAGCAGATAGTCAGGTCTGTTCTCAGGAAGAGTCCCTTGGGTGGGTTCAAAGCACTAACCCTCTGGTTAACACTTGAGGGCCTAACTGTTGCATCACCAGCGCTCGCTCCTTCTGACTGGTTTCTCATGGCAGGAAATCAAGCCTGAGATGAATATGTAGTTTCAGGAGCTCCTCCCCTTGATCATAATGGAGTTTCAGTCTCCTGGGTTTTGACTGCCCTTTTTGGCGTCCAGTGCCGCGGATATCTGCTCCTCGTGTGGGTGGGTTGGCTTCTTCCCCCTCGCCGCCTTTGTTTGGGGGAAGGCGATGTAGCGCTGGGGGTGAGAGAGCCCTTTGCCCTGCTTCTCATGGAGCTTGGATCCTCATCCTTTTGTGCTCCCAGGTGTGGAAAGATGCTGCCACTCAGATCTTCTTCTCGCTATCTGCCGCCTGGGGAGGCCTGATCACGCTCTCTTCTTACAACAAATTCCACAACAACTGCTACAGGTACGTGGAGGGAGATGTTGTGCCAAACAAACCAACTCTTTAATTCCAAGCCTGGAAAGTAGCGGATGAGAAAATGTAGGATCTGGGGACACACAGGGGCCCAAGGAGCCACATCCCTACATTGCCCCTGAGGGACAGCGAGAGATTTGTGTCTGGTCAAGGAGAAAGCACCTGCTAAGGGGTAGGAGTTGGTTCTGGGGGCCTGGACTCCTTGATACCCTGTGGGTGGTGAGGTATCATAGGGGCTCAACGACTGTCCCTCAAATGGAATTGAACCTCTCGGGAGATCTTCCTGAAGGCACTGTCTTCTGTGAGCATCATTTGCAAGTCACCCAGCCCGTGGATTAAGTCAGATGAGAGTTGCGTATGGAGTACGGCCTCTTGACAAAGGTGCATGGTGTAGAGGAAAGAGCATGCTGGAGTCAGGCAGACTTTGTGAAAAGTTTTTTATTGGGAATTGCGTGAAGATTTACAGAGCAGAGCATCAATTTTACATCCAACTGTCTGTGCCTGGTGGACTTCATCTCAGTCACTGCAACTCCTTCGATGTGACACTAACGGAGCCCACTTCCTCTCTGCTTCCTCTTTCCATTCCGCCTCCTTTCCTAACCTTCTGAACATTGTTCTTGGGTAAATGCTGCTTTTTTTATGTTAAATGGTTGATTATCCTAAGGTGCGCTTACCACACTATTGTTAGCTTTCCCCTTTAGGTCTATTGTTTGACTTAAAAAATTGAGCCACAAGGGTGAGTTCATTTCCAGGCCTGACGCGTGTCTTAGGACCATAGTCTTGGAGGTTTCCCCTGTCTGTATTTGACCAGTATCCTGGCTTCTTTGCTTTTAAATTTTCTTCCACGTTCTTCTTCCACTGTCCTGGGCGGTCAAATGTACTTCTTCTCAGAATTTATAGTCGTAGCTGGCCATCATCTAGTTCTTCTGCTCCCAGGATTGTGAAGATTGGTGTTTACATAGTCTATTAGTACACCGGACTCTCTGTTTCCCCGTATTATTATTATTATTATTATTATTATTATTATTATTATTATTATTATTATTATCCTTTGTCTGAAGAGAACCCAAATAGTTCCCTTCTCACTAAAACTCTAAGACACCGGAGGCTAGAGTGCATATGTCACTTTTCTGAATCTCCCTTTTATCTTCTATGCAATGTGACTGATGATGTTTCATTGAGAAGTAAGATAATCTCCACAGAATTCTCAGTGTCATCCGTGGTGCATAGTGGCTCCTATTGTCCATTGTTTAGGGCAGCTGTAGCCGATACATTAGTAGGTGCTCAATAAACAACAGCTGTCATTGTTACTATTATTTTTATAATGGATCACATATTTTGTGAGCCAAAAAGATGCAGAGAGATTCAAAGCATCTAACTGCGATAACTTGCAATGCAGGCAAAGAGGTGCAAGATTACTGGGTGGGTATCAGACTCAGATTGTCTTTCAACCTCGTAAGACACGACAGGCCTATTGAACACTAACTTGATTGATTGAAGAAAAGGTACATATGGAACAGGGAGGGCAGCTGCATACACAGCAACAGCACTGTGGTGGCCTTAAATACCCAGACTTGGCTTTCAGTATTCCAAGGGCTTCACATGGCCTGTTTGGGAGCAGTGGTACTGAAGGAGCAGTTATCACTTGGCCTTGAGTGACCACAACTCACTCACTGATGACCAAGGATGAACGTGGACACTAGCAAGGAGTGGAGCACCGCTCTAGAAGAACAGCAGAGTGGCATGGCTGAAAGAATCCGGGGCCGCGAGGGAAGGAGCATATCTGATTGGCATCTATTGCTGTTAGGTGCCACGGAGTTGATTCTGACTCATGACCTCCCCATGTGCATCTGAATGAAAGCCTGCCCAGGTCTCCGCCAGGCTCATCTTTGGTCTCATGCTGGAGCTCCCCGTGGTAGCCGCCGTGCCACTCCATCTTGCTCAGGGACTTTCTGTTTTTCGTTTCCCCGCTACTTGACTCAACATGACGTCTTTCTCCAGGGACTGGTCTCTGTTGACAATATGTCCAGAGTATGTAGGATGACGTTTCTCTTTCCTTGCTCCTCAGGATCTGTTTGTTCTTTTGGCAGTCCATGGTACTTTCAATCTTCCTCGCCAATACTCCAATTCAAATGCATTGATTCTTCTTTGATCTTCCTTATTCAATAGCCAACTTTCACATGCAAATAAGGCCATTGAAACTACCATGGTTTGGGTCAGGTGCTTTGAGTCCTCCAAGTAAGATCCTTCCTTTTCAACACTTTAACAAGGTGTTTTTTTTTGTTTTTTTTTTTTTTTTTTTTTTTTTTTTTTTTTTTGTGGGCATCACTGCTCTCCGGTGGTGGGAGTAGGAGGCCCAGCCCCACTGCTGGAATTGAACCTCCGTCCCAGTGGGCCGCAGTCCCGCGCACAACCACTACGCCACCGGGGCTCAGCCCCACTTTAACAAGGTTTTATGCAGCAGATTTACCCCATGGGATGCGTCTTTTTATTTTTTGACTGCAGTTTCCATGAGCATTGATTCATGGATCCAAGCAAGATGCAATCCTTGACAACTTCAAATGTCATTCCATTTATCATGACATCATCTACTGGTCCAGTTGGGGGCACAGTGGTTTTCTTTATGTCGACTTGTGATCCATCCTGGAGGTTGAAACCCTTGATTTTCATCAGCCAGGGCTTTGAGTCCTCCACACTTTGAGCAAGCAGGTTATACCATCTGCATCCTCACAGGTGTTTTATAAACCTTCCTCCACTCCTGGTGCTGCATGTTCATATCATCCAGCTAATTATTTGATCAGGATTCAAATCCTGAACTACCACTAGTTAGATGATTGTCATTGCCTTTCTGGGCCTCTGTGCTCAGTGGTAAGCTAAGGGGCCAGTGGATAGCTTACTGAGCACTTAGTTTGTGCCAGGCTCTGTGCCAGGTTGGCACAGTTTCCTTCTGACAACCAGCTGTGGAGGAGGACATTCATTGCTGCAATTTTACCTGAATTAGAAAAGGAAACCACTCGCTCAGAAAGGATTTGAATGTAGCCCGAGGCTCCATGTAGCCATGTTCTTTCCTTGAGTCTGAGGGTGACCAGATTCCACAGGCTGGGGAAAATGGGACCCAACAGAGGGCCCTGAGAAGACAGTGGTGACGTCTGTCTCCTCTCTCTTCCCTCTCTCCACACTTGTCCTTCTCCATGTGTCCTGACCCCAACAACTCTCCTCTGTTGGCGGCTTTTCTTTTCTCACTGCCTTTTCTTCCTTCCCCGAAAGTCCCTGTCCCCAGTGCTTTCTCCTCCCAAGGTCAGAACCCATCAGCCCCTGCTTTCCAATGTAGACCTTCCCTTGCCACTAAAATCAGGGCCCTGGATTCTACACCTCATTGAGGCTGAGCGTTGCCCTGAGGCCCTGGCACAAGGCAGTAGGACAGATCCTGTGAGACTCTTCAGGCTTCATCAATCATGCATCCAAGGGACTCTGTGTTCAGGAGGGGCTGTTCCTTTCCCAGTGAGTAAGGGAAAATGAGGCTCAACTCAGAGTGGGTGCAGACTCTGCCCCCACGCGGACATGCCCACAATCCCCCTGCTCCACACCTTCCCAGGCAGCACCAGACGGTGTTTCCTTCTGTTGTGCGTGGGGTTGTCATGGGCTGGATCTTACTTGATGGCACTTAATGACCACCACCACCACCGCCACCGCCCTGTGCTCATGCCCTGCCCACTCTGAAACACACAGACCCGAGCCTGTGCATCTCCATTCCCACCATCAAAGCAAACCTCATGGCCAATTCTGACCCTTTCCCCTCAGGGACACCCTGATCGTAACCTGCACCAACAGTGCCACGAGCATCTTTGCCGGCTTCGTCATCTTCTCCGTTATCGGCTTCATGGCCAACGAACGCAAAGTCAACATTGAAAATGTGGCAGACCAAGGTATGTAGGAGGGTCACCCTGCTGCTCTCGGCCAGCCCCAGGCTCACCTCCTGAGCTCTTCCTGCTGTCCTTCTGCGAGCACCTTGGAGTGTGGAGCAGCTCAAGGCCTTCTCCTTTCCACAGGTACCAAGGCAGGCTCCAGGGGCGCTCACTGCGAGCCTGAGGAGGGCTGGTTCCTGGGATTGCTTTACAAACTCCCCTTTCCTCCTCCATTCTGTTCCTCACTCACTTCTCATTCTTATTCCAGCTCCCAAGCCCTTTCCCTCAGCCAATTCTGACTCACCGTACTCCTGTAGAACAAAATAGAAAAGCTATAATCTTTCCAGAAGTAGGTTGCCCCATCTCTTCCCACTGAGTGGCTGGCGGGTGGGTGTGAACCAAGAACCCCTCAGTTATCTGCTGAGTGCCCTCCTAGAGCCGGTAAGTTAAGCGCTGAACTGTTTCCCACAAGGCCAGCAGTTCACTCTCAGGGAGAAGGATGTGGCTAGCAGCTCCCACAAAAAATTTACCGTCTCGGTGATCACCTTAGGAAACAGTTGGACTCCGTCCTGTGGCAGCCTATGGACCAGGATGCTCTGGATTGCAGTGGGCGTGGCTGTAGTTCTTCATCAGACATTTGTGGGATGCCTCTGTGGGTGTGGGCCAGGCCACATGCCGTGGGGACACGAATCACCCAGGGTCTGGAGTTATCGCTCACGGCTCAGGTTCCAGTGTGGAGGGAACTCAGCTAGAGAAGTGCCATCCCTTTGGGGGGATGCTTGATCTCTCTGGTTCCCCAAGGATCATTAATTACTGCCTCGGGTGCTGATAATCACCGAGGGGCCCGCAAAGGCAAGGAACCAGCTTGTTCCAGGGGTATAATTACCTCTCCTTGGAGAGCATTTTAAACCCCGTGGGAGCTTGATTCTGCAGCAGTGTGCTAAATTAGAGGGGCCACGGGGAGCTGATGGAAAGCTCCCACCCCCCTGTGAGACTTCTCTAACTTCCTTGGGAGGGAGGAGAGGATGAGGGGTGAGGGACTTTGGTCCCCTGCTATCTCTGACCTCATTTCCTCCCAGCAAGGTGGCTGGAGCAGGTAGGTTTTTGCTCCACTTTCTAGCAGGTCTGAGGCAGTCTGCTATTTTGGTGACATAACTGGGCTCCGGTGAACACTGGCTGAGCTGCCCCAGACATGGAGCATCTGTGCTCCTTTCTGCCCTACGAAGGGGCTGAGGGCGGGGGCCTGCCCCTGAAACTCCAATAGGATTCGAGTAGGCTTTTCTTCTTTGAAAAAAGCAGCCTGTGTTTTCCTCTCATGTCCCCGTTCCAGTGTGTTTTTCACGTTCTCTGATTTTCAGGAGGAGTTCTTTGAGGTTCCCACCTGGGACACCTGGTCATTTAAAACTGCAGCCAGCAGCCCTCCCCACAGGAAGTAACCCCTCCTCACCCAAGTCTCTCCCCGTCTTAAATGGGCCTTCAGGCAGGCTGCTCATCACAGAGGCCCAGCCAAGAGCCCCATCCTCTTCCTTGCCTGGCAGTGGGAGCACATAGACCCCTTAGTTCCTTTGCTTTTCAGTCAGAAAGAGCTTCAGTGGCCAAATACTTCTCTTGCGCATGCTGCTTCCTTCCAAAGGGAGGCATTTCTGCCACAGTTACCTCCCCGAATCTCCATCACCTGAATTTGGATGTGGAAGAGTGTTGAGGGTGAAAGCAATGAGTAAAGCTTGGAGGCTCCTCGGAAGAAAGAAGATGGGGCTGTTGGCTCCAGTAAAGATTTGCAGTCTCAGGAACCCTAAGGAACAGTTCTACCCTGGCCTAAGAGCAGGATCCACGTGGCAGTGGTTTGGAGGTTAAAACCGGGCATTCCCGGCCATCCATATCCCTGCCTGGGGAGCAGTGCCTGGTTCAGGACACAGCTTGCAACCTACAGAGATGCTGTGTTATTCCAGGTCGACTAAAGAAACAAATCCACAAATACTTATATAAAAGAGTAACTGTATATTAAGAAGAGATCCCAGCCCAGTCTAGAGCAAGCTCATAAGTCTGATATTAGCACATATGTCAAAGACCACTCTATAAATTCTTCTTTGGACTCACACAACACATGTGACGACACCGAAGGCAGGAACAAGACAGGCTAGTGGGTGGAAAGTCTAGTGGAAACATCTCAGCCCTGCTGTGGGCCTCCACGTGCTTCTTCCAGCCCCAGGGCTCTGGTTCCTTCAGTGTAGCTCCATGTGGCTTGTTAACAGGAATGTTGTGCAGCGCTAGTGTGTCTCGCCTCCAGGGAGGAAGACAGGAGTTCCCAGAATCCTCAGGAGAAGGCCATACCTGTAGAGAGGCCTCATTGACTGATTGATAGGCTAGACTCCACCCCTTCACTCAAATTGACAGGATATTATGTAACTGCCACAGATGCTCACCCAACTGTAAGAGACGAGGTTGGGACCAAGGAAGATGGACACGTGTGGGGGACAGAGATTATACAATTATAGTAAAGAATAGGACAGAGAGGAGAGAAGATAAAATAAAGGTATCAGACACATTTTATGGTAGCATGCTCACCTCTGCGATGGCCAGGACCGCAGCAGCCAGGTCTGTGCAGAGAGAGTCTTTACTGTCTTGGGATATTTATAGGTAGCCATAAGACATGCAAACTCAGTAGTTACATACATCACAAGGTGGATGGTAATCACAGTACTGGCCCTGAGATCACAGGTGAGGGAACCTAATACCTGCATTGGGGGAAGGCCTAAGGGGGGGGATGGGTGCTGCAGCGGGAGGAGATAACAAGAATGTCAGCTTCTATAGAAAGATGGAATCAGTCATGTGCTCACTTTAAGGAGGCATAGCTGTTTGGGGAGAATCTGTGGGAATGATATTTAAAGCAGGATAATGTACTTGGTCTTTATCGCTAGCATATCAAAAATGGATACTTTCCTACTGTAGAATACT
>PVJH01048449.1:0-10157 GCA_004026705.1 Nesogale talazaci | reverse complement strand
ATAAGAAAGAGTTTTATATATGAGTAACTGTACATTAAGAAAACATCCCAACCTAGTTCAATTCAAAATTACAAATCCAATATTAGCCCATATGTCTGATACCAGTCTATAAGGTCTTCTTCACACTCATGAAACACATGCAATGATGCCAAATGCAGAACGATCACAAGCCAGTGAGTAGAAAGTCTTTGGATCCAGTTGCGTTGTAAGGATCCCTCTGTGGCTTCTCCGGCTTCCGAGGTCTGGTGGCATCCATGTGACTTGTCTGGTTCAGGACACTAGGTAGCCCCATGGGTCTTTTCAGCTGCAATGTCTGCCAGGAAGTGAAGGAGTGAGACAGTGTCTCCTGCTTCCAAGAAGAAAGTACCAGATTTCCCAGAAATCTCAGAGAAGGCCCTGCCCACACAGAGATCTCATGGACTAGCTCCAAAGTGACAGGCTAGACTCCACCCCTACACTGTTCATCCCCAAATTGACACCAGATTAGGTGACTGCCACAGGACCCATAGAGAAAACAGGGATTGGCGGCACTTTGCTTTCATTGACACCTCTCCCGGACAAGAAGATCATTAGGTGGCAGTGAGAGTTGGGACACCTGCTTCTAAGTGGTATTTCTGCCATGCATATATCCATTGTGTTAAGCATATTTGTACATTTGTTGCCATAATCATTTTCAAAACATTTTCTTTCTACTTGCGGTCTTGGCATCAGCTCCTCATTTTCCCTACTCCCTCCCCCACTCTCCCTCCCTCAAGAACCCTTGATAATTTATAAATTATTATTTTTTCATGTCTTACACTGGCCAATGCCTCCCTTCACCCATTTTTCTGTTTTCCATCCCCAAGGGAAGGGGTTATATATAGATCATTGTGATCTGTTACCTCTTCCACACACACACACACACACACTTTCCCCTTGCCCTCCTGGTATCACTACTCTCATTATTGATCCTAAGGGGGTTACCTGTCCTAGATTCCCTCTGTTTCCAGCTCTTATCTGTTCCATTTTTAATTGGATTATTCATCTTTATCTTGTTGAGGTGTTACAGTTTTCTATAGATTTTAGAGATTAGTGCCTGTCCAATGTGTCATCAAAAATCAATTTCCCCACTTTTTTTTACTCGTTTGATGCAAATAAGTGTCTTAATTTTAGAGATCCCAGTCATCTATTTTATCTTCTATTGTCTCCAATCCCATTTATGCCACATACTATATTTAAGCATTCTATTAGGACCATAAAGTTTGTCTCTACTTCCTCACTGATGATCTTTACATTATCATAATTTGTATTTAGGCCTTTAATCCACCTGGAGTTTGTTTTCGTGTATGGGATGAGGTATGAGTCTCGTTCCATCCTTCTGTGGATATCCAATTTTGCCAGTGCCATTTGCTGAAAAAACGATATGTATCCCATCTGATGTTTTTTTTATTTTATTTTATTTTTTTCCATTTAATGTGTTTTGATCCGTTGTCTCTAGGTGGATGGACTTACTTCTAGAGTCTGTATTCTGTCCTGCTTGTCTGTGCATTTTTCACTCTTCCATTTTCACCCTCTTTTAATCACTGTGGCTGTGTAGTGGAAGTTGAGTTTGGAAACGAGAGGCCACCTACTTGGTGTTCTTAAGTAGTGCTTTGCTTACCATGTATCCCTTTCCTCTCCACATAAAGATAATTAGTTTTTTCCATTTATTTAAAGAATAAAGTTGGGAGCTGGATAAGAATTGCCCTATACTTATAGGTTGCTTTGGGTAACATTGCCATTTTCACATTAAACATTCCTATCCATGAGCATGGAATATTCTTCTATTTAGGTCTCTTTTGGATTCCTATAGTGGTTAGTCTGTGTAATAGCCTAATTAGTGTTCTCTATTTTACCTCTATTGGGTTCTACTATCCATTGCAAGGACTACACAGAAACACATAGGCAAAATTCATGAGTAAAGGGTTTATTGAGGAAGTTAAGTTATAATGTCAGTGAGAAATGCTTGGAGCTTTTGTTTACCAGGACATGTTACAGGTCTGCAAATTAATGCTCAAAGGGGCATACCATTCTGCTGAGTCCTCAACCTGAAGACTCAGCTCCCTTCCCCTGGGTCAGCAAGCCCAGCTTCCTGAATTAAGCCCCTAGAGGCACACTACTGCAGTAAGCCTCAACCGGAAGGCACTCAGCTCGACCTCTGTAGGTCAGCAAGAACAGCTTCCCCAATTAGGTGCCTACAGGAACCACTAGCCGCTCCAAGACACTCACCTTGTTCTATGTTCTCTCACTCTGTTCTATGTTCTGGCTCCTGTTTCTGCTGCTGCTCCTCTGGTGGTATAACTATTCTGTGGATCCAGAAGGTTCACTCCAGAAGGTACGCTCCATTCCTGGCTCTAGCAGGTAATAAGATCCTTGCTCCTGCTTCTCAGAAGGCTCATTTTATTCGCAGCAGGATGCCACTCCGGGGAATTCCATTAGAAATTACTCACAGGTGAATCCTTTCATTATCTTTCTCCACCTTTTTACCAGACCCATGCAGGGAAAGAGAAAGGTCCTTTGGTGGGAGTTGGAGAATTTGGCCAAAAGAACCACATTAAATAACTCATTGCCCCTGCAGGCTTATTCCTAAGTGTTGTGCGCACGTGAGCATCTCTCTCACTCTTTGTATTGCAAGTGCTATTTTTTTCATGATTTCTTTTACAGAATGCTCTTCCTTGATATACATGAATGGTTGATTTTGGTATTTCAATCTTGTATTGGACTATGTTGCTAACTCTTCATTATTTTCATTATTTTCTTGTTGTTGATGAGTCTTTGGTGTTGTGTACATTATCATCTGAAAATAGAGTTTTACTTTTTTTTTTTTTTTTTTTTAGCAAATATGGATTCCCTTGATCTCTTTTTGTTGTGTAATATCTCTGGCCAGGACTTCCAGCACAGTATTGACTAAGAGTGGAGATGAAGGGAGTCTTTGTCTTGCTTCTGTTTGGAAGGGGAATGCATTCACTTTCTCCACAGAGAGTGAGAAATATTGGCCATTAGTTTTGTGTTAATGGCCTTATTGTGTTGGGAAATTCCCCTCCCATTTCTATTTTACTGAATGTCATCAAAAATTAGTGTTGAATATTATCGAATGACTTTTCTGCATCAACTGATATGGTCATAGAGCTCTTGTTTTTAATTTATATGATAGATTATGTTGTTTTCCTAAAGGTGAGCCACCTTTGCATACCTGGTATGAATCCTACTTGATCATGATGTATTATTTTGTTATATAGCTGAATGTTATTGGTCATTATTTTGAGGATTTTTGTATCTATGTTCATAAGAGATATTAGTCTATAATTATTTTTTAGCATTCAAGCACTCTGGACTTTATTGCACACCAATTAGGTTCCCACAGAGTCAGAGACAGTTTTTCTTTCTTATAGCTTCTCAGAAGAGGAGGAGAAAGTAAGTTTAAGCATTCTTCTCCTGGTGGATGAACATGCTAGCAAGTTTTTTTTTTTTTTTAAATAACACCAGGGACAGAGGTCATCAAAAGAACAGGCACAGCGTCGAAGGAAATTCCTGGGGCCTCCTATTCTCAGAAGGCCGAGGAACTCGACAGAAATGCCTTTGAAGGAAGTGCATGCACCTGCGTTAATGGAGAACTTCCCCTCTACTTGGGTCCCCTCACCACCCTTCCCCTCCCAGTATCTGGCCTGACTAGTCTATACATTTTTATCCTGGTAATGTCTTCGCTTGGTTTTGGTATCAGGGTTTACCTGGTGTGATAATTAGCTTTTATGTCAGGTTGGGTAGGCCAGGATTCTCCCATGACATGATCTAACATCATGTGGTCAATTCTATGAGGGGATCTTCTATGAAAGAGGCAAGTAGTTATGGTCACAGTCTTAATAAAAGTGAGAAAGTTTTCATTCTGAGGTTGGTTTACTCTTAGTATAAATGGACCCTGTGTCAAAGCTAGCTGACTTCTGCTGGACTTGAATCTTGCACCTGGTTGGTTGACTTTCTGTTAGATTGCCTGACAATCCCAGGAGCATCAGAGGCTGCTCACCTTGGATTCATTCAGCCACTCTTGGATGAATTCAATTCAGCCTCCACCAGTCTGTGGTATTTCTGCTTCATCTTCTTGCTTCCTGTTGATCAACCCCTGCAGTTACAAGAGGCAAGAGAAGTCTTCAGTTTACATCTGATCCATGAACTTGAACTAGACTGGATTCACACACACACACACACACACATCACAGATTTCCTTCTCTAGATAACCCAGCCTAACACAGCTAGCTTTATAAAATGGGTTAGGATGCTTGCTGTTCTTTTATGTATTCTGGGGTAGTTGGTGTAGAATTGGCATCAACTCTTCTCTAAAGGCTTGGTAGAATTTCTGAAGGACTTGGTCTATCTAAGTTTTCAATTTTAAAGAGCAGTGTTTCATAGTATTGAAACTAACTTTTAAAGCTTCAATTGGCTCTATTGTGATATCATCCTTTTCATGTATTTTAATAAGTTTTATTGCCATTTAACATCTCACATAATTTACATATCATAAAATCCAATTATTTAAAAATATTAAAAATAAATCATTCAATAATTATCACAATCTTAGAACATTTCTTCTTTCTAGTTCTCATTATTAGCTCGACTTTCCCTCAGTTTCCCCTGTTATAACTCCAAGAAACTATTCATCCAGTTACTATTGCTATAGACTAACCTCTCCTGGATTTCATATAAAGAAAAATACACAAAAACAAATACCCAATAACAATAACAAAATATCTGTAAGAGCTCCCAATAAAATGTAAGCAACTAAATAAAACAGGTAAAGACCTCAATTGAAAAGAAAGTTTTAAAAAATGAAAACTAGAACAAGTTTAAAATGAATCAAAAGGGATAACAAATGACAAGATGTTAAATTCTAACCAGGTAACATCTGCACTACAGCCTTAATCTAAATGGGAACCTTGCAAATGGATTTGGGGGGGTCTCACTTCATCTTTAAACTTCTACAAACTGGATGCTCCAACTTTAAGCTCTAATACCATCCCTTTTTGTTCTCCTAATTTTATTATTTACAATTCTTTACAATTATTTACAATTCTTGGATCAGACAAGCTAGTGTGCTTCTTCCATGTGGACTTAGCTCTCACTTCGCTCAGATGGCTGCTGCTTGTAAGAAAACAGGTAGCCCTGGTAGCATCATGGTTACACATTGGCTGCTTTCTGCAGTCAGCAGCTCCAAGTCACCAGCTGCTCTGCAAGAGGGAGACAGGGTTTCTCCTCCCATGGAGAGGGACCGTCTGGGAAACCCGCAGGGACAGTTCTACCCTGTTCTTCAGACTTGCTGGAGGTCAGCAGTGCGTCAGGGTTCTAAGACAAGCCTTTCAGACTCCATTTAGTCTGGTGATTGATTTTTATTTGACAGTTTTATTGGCATATAAATCACATCATACTGCTGACAGCGGGGAGGTGAGTGAGGGGATGCGTTGGACAGCGTCTGATATGAAAAAGTAATAACAATTTGCAAATTATTAAGGGTTCGGGGGGGGCGGGTTGGGGAAGGAGGGGAAATATGGGGAGCTTCGTACTGGGGCCCTAGGTAGAGGGAGCATATTTTGCGATTGATGTTGACAACAAGTGTGCAAGTGTGGTCTGCATACAATGGATGTATGTATTGATCATGATGGAAGCTGTGTGAGGCCCCAAGAAAATGATATATAATAAAAGGAGGGAAAAAGAGGAGCTTATACCAAGAGCTCAAGTAGAAAATATTTGGAAAGGAAGATGGCAACATGGGTACAAATGTGCTTGATACAAATGATGTATTGAATATTATAAGAGCCATAAGAGCCCCCAATAAAATTATTGGAAAAAAATCCCATCATACAATTCATATTAAAGATTAAATGTTGATATTACATTATAACCTAACTACATCTACCATAATCAACTTTACAGTGCTCTCTGACTGATAACCAGGCTAGTCACATGCCTTGACTATGGTCAGGGGAAATTCACTGGAGGCTAACCCTCGTGCCAGACACTATTCTTTCTGACAGCTGAGCACCATCTGATTGCTTGACGACACTTTGTTCTAATACTCCAATATTCAGTAATCCCCTCTTGAAGGCAAGTATTACATAGGATCACATCATACGAATGAATCGTTCTCAGATCCAGTCCAAGCTCAAACATCCATTCCTATATCTATGGTTTCTCTATGTCCTTGGGCCATTTTCGCGTCACCATTATCCTTGTTGTGGAAAACATGAATCACGCCCATGAACATAATTCTGTTGATACTCTCATTTAGTCAGTGATCGAGAATTTCAGATACTAATGAGAAAAGGAATGTACACCTGGATAGGACTGCTTCTTCGATCAAAAGACATGGATTGTTGACCTGTAAAAATAAAGTGGCTGGACACTACTTATATAGACAGAGGGTTGGAAAGAGAGGAAACTTTATTTAAAGTATTTCTTATCATTTTCCTCTTGTCGAGCATTGACTTCTAATAGATCGCATGGACGAAACCCCGACCCAGAAGCAGATCGTCCACGAATGGTTTAGCACCAGGCTCCCCACGACGGTGCACGATGGGTGAGGGGGCGGCCGCCTTCCGGGTCCTGCCCCGTTTCCTGGGACCAGGAGCAATCCACACTGGACTTGGTCCCAGCAGTCAGCCCACCAGCACGCAGGGCGCCGCCTATCCGAGGCCAACCAGAGGAAGTTTTCAATAATGCTCATTCAGAGTCATGTCTGCTAGGCTAAGGCACGTCACAGAAAAGCAAAGAAAGACAAACGGGACCAATGGTTACCTTGGCTGAAAGAGAAAGAGTTGTTCGGGGCTGTGTCAGTGGTGGCGGCATCATTTGGAAAAGGCTACCAATAATGGTTGTACAGCATGAAGAGTATAATCAATGATACGGAATTATACCAGCAGAAGCTGTGGAGTTGGAGAATGTTTGGTTGTGTATATTTTAACACAATGAGAAAAATAATAATTATATGAATAACAATGAGAACTAGGAAGAAGAAAATGTTCTAGCATTGAGTATGGTGACAATTGTACAACTCTTCTTGATCTGACTGAACTATTGAATTGTATCACATGTGGATGAAGCGCTAATAAAACTGTTACAGAAAAAAGAACATGAAAATAGCAAATATAAGGTAGTTAGACTCCCCAAAGCAAGAGATCCAAACAACCTCCCACTCCATAAGCATGGAATAGCTTCTTTGCACACTCGGCTACTTCACCCTTAAACCAAGGGAGGATGTCAGTTCCCGTGTAAACGGTTCTTTTCATGGGTTTCCAAATCTGAGTTTTGTGGTGGACTATGAGGGATGTTGGGCACCTTGAAAGGGCAGTCTAGAGTTCTGGTCTCTACAGCACATGGGTTGGGTCCCCAAGGACTGGACAGAAACTAGGTCAAAAGGGTCCAATTATGGACCGAATACCTGCCATTTCTTCCCTGCGGCATCTCTCTTTACAAAGTTCTGTTTTTTTTCCCCTAATGGCAGGTTGCCCCACTGAATCTACTCACCAACAGTTGTAACCACCTTCTCAAAGACACACCTTGCCCTTCCCCACCCCTGCACTTGACTTTCCGTTAAAGTTCACTGAGCACTTTTGTTGGAGTATCTGTGATTTGGGTGACCTCAGAACAATTTTATATGGCAGAAATGAATTGGCCTTCTGCCCCACCCCTGTAGGAGACTATCAGGAGAGGCAAGGTGCCTGAATCTATTCAGACTCACTTGGATTTATTCCCAGAGCAGACAGACAAATATTTGGCTCGCCTGCGTGCTCATCTGCAAGCTCTTTGTTCCCAGGGCAGGATGTAGTGACCTAAAAATGACTCTGAGACAGTTCCCATACGCAAGCAGAACGTTTCACATAAAGATAACACCGATGCTATGTGGGTCTTGCTTTAAACTTGTATACTCCCTTTTTTCTTTGAAGATGCTATAAAAGTCGAGCTCGAAATAAACTTGGGGCTGCAGTGGCACTGACCACCAGCCCTCCCGATCCCAAACTTGTCTCTCTCTCTCTCCTTTCCTTTTTCACCCGCTCACCCCACTTAGGACCTGTTCGCGATTGAGGGCTGGCTCCGTCAAGGTCAAGTGGCTCCGGAGCAGGGACTCCGCTGGAGGAGGTCACGACGACGCACAAATACAAAGTACAAGTAAGTAGCGCACATAGTCGGGAGTAAAAAATTATGGGACAGGGAAATAGTAGACAGATATTTGTACATATGCTTCAAAATATGCTTAGATCTGGAGGAACGAGGGTTGCTCATGAGCAGTTGGAACATTTTCTGAGTTTTATTGAGCAAGTTTGTCCTTGGTTCCCGGAAGAAGGAACTGTGAGCCTGGAGGCGTTGAAGAAAGTCGGAGAGGAGTTGCAGGATTATTATACGGTGAATGGGCCTAAGAAAGTGCCGGCGGGCATATTTTCTTTATGGAATTTAATTAGAGGTTGCTTGGATCCCCACCCTGAAGGGTTAAGAGGCCATCCGGAGGATGAAAATGAAGTAAAAGAACCTAAAATACAGAACCTCTTCCATCTGCGCCTCCTGTAGAAGCTTTAGTAAAAGATTCAGCATTTAATCCAGAGGTGGAGGAAGATGTAGGAGAAGCAGCGGCTAGATGCCATACGGATGATGAGACCTGGATGTGTTTAGTTGGGGAACCCGAGAGAGAATCGAAAGATTTGTTCCAACCTCGTAAGATAAAAGAAACGCTGCAAGAAATACAAAAGGCTGTAAAAGCCTTAACATTGTGTATGCAAGAAGGAAAGTCTAAACCTCTTCTTCCTCCCACGCCAGCAATGATAGCTGATTCGGACGCATTTCCACCTCCTCCTCCTCCTCCTCCTCTCGCAGAACCTGTAGTTGCATTTACACAGGCAGAGGCGTGGTGCTGAGGTTTTCAGTCACTGATTCCGTGTTGGAACGCAGGTGCGGAGCCTGTTGCTTAAATTAACTAGACTTCAAGACCCCGTTAGGTCACCCTTATAAATTGCTGCGGTTAAAGCTGCTGAGGAAGGAGAAGATACTTTTGGAATACCCCTAATATACCCAGGACAAGAACAAAGAGATGCTCAAGGCCAGAGACAAAAGGTTCATACTCCTTTTCCGTTTAAAATGATTAAGGAATTAAGAACAGCAGGTGCTCAATATGGGCCAAGTGCACCCTGTGCTCAAGAAATGATAGAGTCGATGACTTCTGCAGATGCCCTCCCACCAGGGGATTGGAAACAATGAGCAAGAGCTTGCCTTAGTAGAGATGACTATTCATTATGGAAATCAGAATTTTATGACCAGTGTGAGGCTACTGCCACACTCAATCGGCAACGAAATATTCCTACTACTTTTGAAATGTTAGCAGGTGAAGAACAATATAGAGATGTGGCAAATCAGTTACAGTTTAATCCTGGAGTATATGCACAAATCAGTTTAGCGGCTCGAAAAGCTTGGAGAAAGTTACCATCAACAGAAAAAATGATAGAGGGTTTGAGTAAAATGATTCAAGATCCAGATGAGCTGTTTCAGAATGTTGTCTCTCTCCTGCTCCAAGCTGCAGGGCGCGGCTTAGGAGACCTGGATGGATCCACTTTATTGGTAATACAGCTAGCTTTCGAAAATGCAAATTCTGCCTGCCAGGCTGCATTAAGACCCTCCAGAAAAAAAGGGAGATTTATCAGATTATATTGGCATTTTTGCAGATATTGGACCTTCTTATACCCAAGGATTAGCTCTAGCTGCAGTGTTGCAGGGTAAAACGGTGAAGGAAGTGCTGTTTCAACAACACAAAAGATCCACTTCTTCAGGGAACTGTTTTGGTTGCAGGCAAACAGGACATTTAATAAAACGGTGTCCTCAGAGAAATTCTAAAAACATGGGAGGAGTGGCTTGAAAGGCTCCAGGCATATACCCCCGTTGTAAAAGGGGTAAACATTGGGCTAATGAATGCAGATCCAAAACGGATGCTCAAGGAAATACCCTGACTTCTCAACGGGGAAACGACCAGCGGGACCAGCCTGAGCCCCTCCACTATGTTATGGGGCAGTGCAGCCATTTGTGCCAGTAGAGAAGCAAATAAACAAACCATGAATGACCTCTCAGAGCCACCCCAGGCAGTGCAGGACTGGCCCTCAGTTCCACCACCT
>PVJH01048448.1:0-10786 GCA_004026705.1 Nesogale talazaci | reverse complement strand
AGTCAAACCGAGGCATTGACACAGAGACCCTCAAGTCACACTAGCCTCCGTGGCGGTCTGGCAAGACTGGGGGGAAACCTCTGTAACTCTCCGTTCCAGATTCTGCTAGCCTTTTGACGTTGCCTGGTATCAGAGCCCTGACCCAGCTCGGAGCGGCGGCTAACACCAGTGTCGTTTTTTTTTTTTTTGGGGGGGGGGCATCACTGCCCTCTGGTGGTGGGAGTAGGAGGCCCAGCCTTAGCTCCGTGGAGCTGGAATTGAACCTCCACAACCACTACGCCACCGGGGCTCAGCTCCCAGTGTCAGTTTTTAAGCTGGAATCCTCTTTGGGTTTCTTACGGCGAGTGGAAACAGGTATTAACGACCGGGGGTCTCCTTGTGATGGGAGACAGGAAAGGTCCTCTGCCAGAGAAATTGTGTGTGTGGGGTGTTTGTGGGCTGGGGGGGAGGTTTATGAGTAGTTTAGACTGTTGCCCACAAAACTGATGATGTGAAATGCACCCCCCACCCCCAGTACCTGTCCCATAATTAAAAACTGGAAAACGGGGGCTGAGCCCCAGTGGTGTAGTGGTTGTGCGCGGGACTGCGGCCCCGGATGGAGGTTTGATTCCAGCTCCACGGAGCAAAGGCTGGGCCTCCTACTCCCACCACCAGAGAGCAGTGATGCCCGCCCCCCACCCCCCAAAAGAAAAACAAAACAAAACTGGAGAACGGAATCCGAGGGGTGTAAAGAGCTTCTGGGGAGCCGGGCTGGGCCTCCTTTCTCCTCCTCGGAGGACAGTGGGCAGTGGACACCCATGCAGGGAGGCTCAGCCTGGGCCTGCGCTTGTTCCCGTGAAGACTCCCCACAGCTCTTGCTGAGCAAGGTTGGGGTGGGGGCTGGGGAGGGGGAGTTAATTGGGGTTAATGGGGACTCAGCAGGTGCCAGGCCTGAGTGTGAAGTGAACTTTCCAGGCCCTTGAGGTGTGCTGCAGAAAAGGCTCAAGGATTCTATTTTTAGTTCTCAAGTGGCTCTGCACACGTGGGTGGGTCGGGGAGTTTTAATTTTTTCGGTAGAGTTTAATGAAGACGGTGTTGGGGGGACTCGACCACAAGAGGGCGGCTGGCACAGAGGCCCTGTGGGGAGGGGGGGCACTGGAGGGGGCATGGGTTCCGGGAAGGCCCAGGGCTGGGATCCTGACATCGGGTGAGTTATTAGATCCCTCTTCCCACCCCAAACCCAGTCTGTGTGTTCAGAGAGCGTCCATCCTGCCTCTGCACTCAAGCCCCAGCAGCCCCAGTTATCACAACCCAAGGGTCCTCCAGACATCCACACACCCTAAAACCACACAGGCCCGCCTGCCCAAAGGCCTCTGGTCAGTGCTGGTTGCATGGGCGTTCTATGCCTTCCACCCTGGAAGCTTTAGTGATGCAGGGATAAAACGCTCGGTGGCTGGTTACCCAGGTCAGCGGTTCAAATCCACCAGCTGCTCCGGGACAGTCAGCCTTGGGGGTCTTCCTTACAGATGGACTGTCTGGGGGGGGGGGGCTTCCAGGACGTCCCACTGAGCTCTGCAAAAGGGGCAGAATGTGGGAACCACCTTGACCTATGGTGTGAGTGCCCAGGATGCCAGAGGGGCAATTCTACTGTCATGTGGGGCCATTATGGTCAGATGCAGCTCTGCTGACCTCACCAGGGGCCAGCCTGGGCGGGAACACGGATGAAAGGGCACGGAGGCCCGGCCAGCCCCACTGAGAGGAGGTGGTTTTAGAGCCGACAGTGCTGGAAGACGGTCCATTGAGAGACCAGCATGTGCAGCCAGCACGGGGCTGTCAGTGCCGGGCAGGTCGGGGTGGGCTGGGTGGACATGAGCTCCCCAGACTGCCCACATGGTCCCGAGCAGCTCTCACTGGGGACAGCAAGGAGCTGCGGGGGCCCTGGGCTGGCGGGGGGCGGGCTGGTTTTTCTTCCCCTCCCCCTCCCCTTCCCCGCAGCGCTCCGTGGAAAGGCTGTCAGGATTTGACAGTTGAAACCTCCCAGGGTCCTGCCTCAAACCCTCTGTGGCCTTCCAGAGCGAGGGAAAGGTAGTTTCTGGTGAAACTTTACTCAGTCAGCAAAGAGCCTGCCGGGTACTTTCTCCACTTAGACAATTCCTAGTCTGTTGGTGACACTGGCTACGTTTTCTCTAACAGGTCAACATGCTGCATGACAGAGCTGTCTGTCCTGTGCCCAGTGCTCCAGCTCCCCTTGGTGGCCCTGAGGATTAAGCAGGGGCCATGAGCCACAAGGTTGAAGGTTCAAATCCACTAGCCACCCTGGGGGAGAGAGAGGAGGCTGCTTGAGCCAAAATGTACATCTCAGGGGGACGCAGTGGCCCCTGGGGGTGCTGGAACTGTGTGTGTGTGTGTGTGTGTGTGTGTGTGTGTGTGTGTGTGTGTCAACAGCCAATGACTACATTTTAACTTGGATTATAAGCGATGGAGGAAGCCCTGGTGGCACAGTGGCTACCAGCTGGGCTGCCAAACGCAAAATCAGTAGTTGGAAACCACCCGCCCCTGTGAGGGCGGAAGGCAGAGTTTCTACTCCCTCAAAGAGTTACAGTCTGGGAAACGCACAGGCAGAGCTCCACCCTGTCCTGCAGGCATCGACTCCGGGGTGGTGAGCTTGGCTATCGTGGTACAAGGTTTGCCTCTCCAGGGCGCAGCGCTGAGCACTTGGCTTTTCTTTAAGGGGGGGACGGTGGTCAGTAAACGCGTCTGGGAACCTGTGTCCCATGGGAGAACCACAGCTGCCCCCTCCTACTCCCGTCCCCAGCCACGAAACAATGAAACGGACCTGGCTTCCCCTGAGTCCGCAGCTGGTGAGGCAGGGCACCCCCAGACTCAGTCATCTCAGTACAAGTGGGCACTGGGTCCCCCACCCTCCTGCGGACCAGGCTGCCTCTCACGGGCCTGGTGCCTGTAGCATCCTCCATGCCTCCTCCCAGCCCAGGGGGGCGGTGTTGGGGGGGACCCTGATGGTCTTTGTAAAGCTCTGGGGGTGTTGGTAGCAGGAAGGGTGCTGTGCCCCTAAGTGGGATGCGGTGCTCCAGCAGAACCTCCCCCAGAGCTTCTGGGACTCCCCAGAAAATGCGGCGACAGGCGTCTCTCTGTCTGAGATGTCTCTGAAGGGAGGGGTCCTGTCCCGATCGGCTGAGGGGCTCGAGGGGTCCGAGTAACTCCTCAGCCTCAGGGTCGGCAGGTGGAAACCACCCACTGCTCCTTGGGAGAAAGCGGAGGCTCTTTGCTCCCCGTCAGGAGTGACCGCTGCACCCTGTCTGGCAGTGTTGCTGTGAGGCAGAGATGGCTGGGGTAGGGATGGGGGCAGTAAGGTGAGATTAGAACCCGAGTGGAGTCCTCTGTGCCCAGAGCCAAGCCGCCCTGGATTCTGTCCCTGGGGTTGTCTCCCCCCAGCCTCCTGTAGCCCAGCTCCCTTGGGGAGGTGGAGGTTGGCCAGGCCCGATGGCACTAGCCTGGCACGGCCGTCCCTGTTGCCCCCGCTCTCATTGGGGGCCGGGCCTCTTTCTCAGCTGAACGGCCAGATGGTGCCCGGTGGCAGGCAGCGTGCCAAGGAGCTGGTGCCAGAGCTGCAGCCCTGGTGGATGGGGGGAAGAGATAAACATTATGGAAGACCCAGTCACGCCAGCGGGTTCGGAGAGAGCAGCGAGCGGGAGAGCACTGGCCCGCCGTGGGCAAGCACAGCACCCTGGCCCAGCAAGCACCCCATCCCCAGCAGAGTAGCTCTTCCCCGGGCTTGGGTCTCAGGGGAGCCGGAGCCCCCGCCCTGGCCTACCCACTCATAGAGCAACCGTGAGGCCAGGGCTGAAAGGGGAACTTGGACAGGCCCAGTGACCAGGCAGCGAGGGGGGTGGGATGCATGGGAAGACCCCCCCCTACTTTCCTCAGAGGATGCCCCCCCCCCCCAATTAGTCCCAAGCAGCCCAGGCCCCTCAGAGAGGCATGTGGAGGACACTGGGCCATGGAAAGCAATGGCCTCTAGGAAAGAAGGTTCTGGGAGGCCGTAGCCATTGACACTGCTCTCTCCGTCTGGTGGATTCTGGGCAGGGAAACCACAGTCAGATTGACCCAGAATGGGCCCTGGGAGGTGGAGGAAGCAGCAGAAAACCTTCCCCTCACACTGCCATGGGTGGGGCCCTGCTTCGAGGAGGGGGTGCCGTGGCCGGGCTGGGGGGTGCGAGGTGACACAGCCTGCTTCCCCTATGGAGAGGTTCTCCTTGCCCCACAGACCAGACTTTAAAACCCAAACCAACCTCCTGCCAGACACACGGCCTATCTGCCTCCACTGCTCTGGACGCCCTATGTCGACGGCAGCAGACATTCCACGCCTCCCCCCCATCCGGAGCCACTTTGTGGGGCGGGGGGCCTTGAATCAGGCAGCCCAAGGCCTCACCCACAGTGCCACAAGGAAAGCCCCGTCCTGTGTGCTGTCATCACAGATGTGCAACAGGCAGCTCCCGGGGAGCATGCCCGCCCCGACAGACTAAAAAGAAACCCGTGGTCGGAGGGGGGGGGACTCTTTGAGGCTGCCCTGACTCTGTCTTCCTTTGAGGTGAAGTGCCAGAAGGAGCGCCCCCACGCACCCACTGTCCTCACCCCGGCTTTTCCTTTGGCCACAGAGCCTCTGTAGAGGCACCCCCTGCTCCGCCCTGTGCCTTCCTGCTGGGTGGCAGGGCGTGCTCAATGGACACACTGCCTAAGGCCTGGCCCAGACCAGCCGGCCGCCACGCACAGACGCAGACACGGGGGCCTGAGGGGCCATGTGGCCCAGGGACTGGGACAGAGGTCTCGTCTCTCCTCACAGGTCCTAAGAAGGCCGTGGGGCACAGTGGACGAGGGGGGGGGGTGGCACTTCTGAGAGAGGTGAGAGGCATCTGGACCACCACCCAGCCCTCCGCCCCACGGCAAGACCCTGTCCTCCCAACCAGACTTGCGAAATGAAACGGCTGGCTGCTTCGGATCCAGGAACCACACCCTCCATGGCCCTTCTACAGGGGAGGCAGAAGCTGCAGCCCCTGCTGCGTGCATGCCTGCAGAGCTCAAGGAATGGGGCGGGGGGGGGGGACCACTGGGAGGCCCCAGCGTCCTCCCTGACCCACCCCACAATCCCCACCCCCACCCTGCCTTTGCAGACAGGGTGCGAGGAAGGTGCCCAGGCTGGAGGGCAGGCACAGGAGTCAGGTGCCAGAACACGGGGAGCCGGCAGCTAGCCCCACCCTCCCCGTTGACGTCCGCCCTGGAAATAGGCCGGGCCTGAGTGGCAGGCGGGCTTCTTCCTCTTCCCCGCAAGCAGGCAGGCAGAGGCGGGGTAGGTAACCTTGGAGGCGGGGAAGGAGGGAGCGGGCCTCTTGTCAGCAGGCTGATTAACGAGCACTGTCAAGTTGGGAATCCGAGGCACACGAACCACCCCCTGCTGCCTCCCTTGGAGCTTGAAGGAAGGGGCTGTCTCTCTCCCCACCCCCACCCCCATCCCCACGAGCTTCCCGGGAGGGAGGCTGAAGCACCCACACCCCAAGCACACCAGCCCCTAGGGAAGTGGGGGGCACCTGTTGGCCCCAGCTTGACGGTCCTGGAACAGCCTGGGTCCTCTCTGCTGCTCATGGGCCTGGGGCCTGTGAGGCAATATGCTGCTCGTTAGGCCAGGCTGTGACCTGTGGCTAATTGGCCCCTTCCCCGGAGCAGGCTCCCAGCATGCAGCAGTCTCTTGGCCCCCCTAGTCCCGGCCTTGCCTTGGCAGCGGCTCCAGCAGGGAGGCCTGTGCCCCTGTACCCAGGACACGGGGCTGGCAACGGGCCCGGTGAGCAGGTGAGAGGGCCTGGCCTGTGGTGCCATGAGGAGGGTGGGCAGGGACCAGCCTGCAGGTACGGGGCCTGGAACCTCCCCTACACTAGCTCTTCCTTGTGTGTGTGTGTGTGGGGGGGGGGACCCAGACCATCCCCAAACTCTGAGAACCGCAGTGAGGGGGTCCTCCCTGGGTCTGGGGTGGGGGTGAGATGATGTGGTCCACAGCTGGGCTGTCTGGTCTCCCTGGAGACTGAGCTCGCCTGCCCAAGGAGGCTAGGCAGGTGCCTGCCACCTGGGGCCTGCATCCGGTCCATGACCCCGCCCAACGGAACACGGTGATGCCGCAGAGCGGAATGGTCCCCTTCTTGGGGAGGCTTTGGGGGCTGGCCCTCCGCTGCCCTGCCTCCCTTTGGGGGGGGGGGGAGCTCACCTGGAGGAGGCGGGCTCTGCACCTGAAGCCTCCCAGCTCATACGACATTAACCAGAGGTCCTAATTGGAAGCCCTCCGACAGCCCAGCTCTGTAGACGGCCCTGGGCCTCTTGCAGGACGTAGGGGCACTTAGCTCCTTCTTTCCCCCTGGGACATCACAACGCACACCCCACGGGTCCTCTTTGCCTGTGGGGTGCCCGTTCCCTGAGAACCTGTGCTCCCTCATTTGCTCAGTGAGACAGCGACTGGAAGGGCCCTGGGCCCCTTGAGGTCAGCTGGGTTCAGCCTAGAACATACATCCGAGGTGTATAAAGTGACCGGATTTTAACATTAGTAAAGCGGGACACCATTGACTAGGGGGTGGGGCAGAGGGGGTATATTCCCTTCCCGTTTTCCCACTGTTCCCTAGCTTCTCGTACATTCTTTCAAAAAATCGGGACTTTTTTAAAACACCGAGAGACGCAGGAAAAAATTGCTTAAGATAGGGACTGTCCGGCCAAAAGCGGGCCTTCTGGTCATTTTAGAGGTGGAGCCTCGGGCAGTAAGCGGCCAGGCAGACACTGCTACTCCATGGCGAGCCTCTCGGCCCACAGGCAGCTCCCTGAAGGAGGCCAGAGAGAGTCTCACTGCCCCAGCCCGGCGGGCACGGCCAGCAGAGAAAGGTCTAAGAACCACTGAGGGAGTGGGGGAGAGGGGGTTCGGTGCCTCCACTTCTCAGCCTGGCATAAGCACAACCTTGGGGAGGCTGGGGCTTCGTGGAGATGAGACCCAGGTGGTGGCGTCTGCGAACTGCAGCGCCGGCGGTTTGACACCACCAGCTGCTGTCCGGTAGAAAGAAGAGGAGGCTTTCCACACCCTAAGGAAGGGGCACGGCCTCGGAACCCCCAGCGGCAGTTCTGCCCTGATCTGGCAGGTCACGTGGGCCGAATTGGCCCCACGGTGGGCCCCGGGGAAGTTGAGTCTGGAGATATGGAAAAGTACATCGGCAAACGGGGCGAGGAAGATCCCGAATCCGCCACCCCAGGGGCCCTGGGGGCTTTCCCTGGCTGCATTGCACGTGGACGGCCCACGTTGCCAAGCCTTTCTTGTGCGGTGCAACGGGTCAGTTTTCATTCTTGGCTCAGAAGTGGGAGGTTAGGAAGCGAAGGAGGGTGCTTTGAAAGCTCTGTCTGGGGTGAGGCTGGGGGCACCGTGGCCAATGCCAGCTTTGGGGAGCCAGCGGCGTCGGGTGTGAGTCCCACATACCCCAGGCCAGGGGCTGCAGCCTCCGGCACAGGGTCTGCCGGGCACCCGAGCGCAGCGTGTACGAACTGGGCCGGAAAAAGCTCGGTGCAGAAGGTCCCCAGCGGGAGGAGCGTGCCCCGCAGAGCCCCATTTGGATGCTCCCCAGCCAATCCGGCTGCGCGAGGGAGCGGAGGGGCAGGGCTGGACGGGCGCCTGGGGCCCGCCCCGACTGGAGGCATTCGGTCAGCGGCCTGGGAGGCCCACCAGACCCCCTGGCCTCTGCCTGTCTCCCCGGGGCATTGTGGGCCCTGTCCCTGCTTCTCTGTCCTCCTTTCCCTACTGAGAAGCGCTACGCCCTCCCAGGCCCACACTTCGGCCGTGCAGGGGGAGGAAGCACTCAAAGAGGCTGGAGGCGGGGCTTACTGAGGGCACCGCCCACAGTATCACAATGATGCCCCCACCAACCCCCCCAGCTTGACTCAGATATCTGGGTTGCCATCTCAGGGGCAGGGGGGTGGGGTGGGTCGGAAAACGACAGGATGGGGCACCCAAGGTCTCCCTTTCCGTATCACTCCAGTCAGTCCCTTGGGTGGGCTGTCTGGGGTCTAGGGTCCTGGCAGCTGGCTCTGGGCAGGTGGCATTTACAAGGTGAACTCACTACTCTCTGGGAGGTAGAGACAGAGGCAGAGAACTGGGACGCATCCTAACAAGGGGAGGAGGGCCTGTCACTCAGCTCTCCACCCACTCAGGAGGTCCTGGCCCAGGGCAGAGAGAGGTGGGGCCCCAAGGACCCCCTCACCTTCCAAGGCTTGTGGGTGGGGCTGCCCAGAGAGACGTCTTTGCTCCCCCGACTTGGGGGTCCCAAAGTCTGGTCACTGGGCTTTGGGCAGGGGCAAGGCAGTAAGAGCCCAGCCCTGTCTTCTGAGCTGGCATGGCTGCCAGCCACCGGCCATTGCACAGGCAGGGCGTGGGGCATGATGGATGGCAGGCCTGATGCCGGCCGACGGGGCCCGTGTCCCTGAGAGCTGTATTAGAAAGAAAACCACCTGCTCGCGCAGCTGCGGGGTGGTGTGGGGGGGGGAGACAGTGTGGGGCCCACACCCTGAGTCAAAGGAGGTGGTGGTGGAAACAGAGCCGTCTCTCCAGGTCTCCCCAGAAAGGGGCTGTGGGACTACAATGCTGGGTGGGTGGCTGGGGCTCGCCGGCAGGCACTTGCTGACCCCTGCCATGCTGGGGGAGGGACAGATCTCTGGATTTTGTCTGGAAAAGGCTGGGACAAGGCCGTGGAGAGCAAACCCCCAAACCAGGCAGGCTTTCTCAGCCCGAGACGCAGCGGGCGACAGCTCCCGGGGGAGCACACACCAGACCGACGGGAGGAAGACCGGCAGCCTGTTCCCGAGTTATTGATTTCCTCCACAAGGCAGCCGACAAGCTAATCCTTTAAAGTCACTCGCTCCGGGCTGTGCGGCGGCGGCGGCGCCTGAAGTTGGGGTGCGCGTGCTGTTCGCGAGCCGGCTCCCCTCCAGGCAGTGCCGGGCACACGCAGCACATGCGCACGCGCTCGGCCCGTCCTCTCCGGGACTGTGAGCAGAGGGTCGCCCCGTGTCCCGGGGCATGATCCGCCCCTGGGGCCCTGCCGGACGTGGGGTCTGGTGTCTGAGGGCAGCCGCAGGTCAGGTCAGTCTGCCCCCGGCCTCTCCACAGGGCCCTTCCCGCTCACGAGGAGCGAGACCACGGCTGAAAGAGCCCCTGGCCAGCTCTGGAGCCCCCAGGACTGGATCGGGCTAAGTCCGCTGTGGCCCTGCGTGACTGCGAAAGCCTCCAATGCCCCTGTAGTCCTTGCTGCTCCTGACACTTGCCACTGCCCCCCCCTTCCCCCCCCTCCTTGGACCCCGGAGGCCCCTCCTGCTCCAGACTGGGTGAGAATCAAGATGTGGGGGATGGCAGGGCGACCCACTTCTCTGCAGATGCTACGGTCTGGGGCCCGTGGCTGGAGTGGGATGAGCAGACAGCAGACAGGTGGGGAGGGCATGTCCTTGGGACGTGCAGGGCTCAAGTGACCAGCACAAGCCAGCTCATCACTTAAGAGCAAGGGTCGGCCGGGGGGCATGGGGCAGACACGTGGATGGGCAGGCCGTGCACACACGGGACACCGGGCGGACAACACGCAGGGGCTGTGTCGCCACCCTTCTCCAGAGCCCACGGTAGTGGGGGGCTGCTCTGCAAGAGGGCTCAGCAGGCCTGAGGGGGGTGGGGCCCTGAGCTTTATAGTGGGGACTGCGGGTGGAGCTGAGTGTCGTAACCGGATAGGAGGAGTCTGCAGAGAGAGGCGACGAAAATGGGTTAGAAGGGCCCCCTGCCCAGGTGAACTTGGCCCCCAACTTCAGCTGGACGCTGGACTCTAGGAAGGCAGGTCAACCCATCACATGCTCCCTACTCTTCAGCGGGGCCTGCAGGGAAGTGTGGGAAGAGGGGGAGGGCAGGCCCTCTCTTGGGACCACCTGTCCCCCAGAGGCCATTCTCACAGTTTCTGCGTTCCAGGCAGGGTGGCAAGCTGGGGTGACCTGGCCTTGCCCAGTGTGGCTAACAAGGGCCCCCGTGCTGTGTGAACATTAGCGGCTGGGCTCTGGCCAGGTAAAGCTCTGTTCCACCGTTGGCATGCCCACTGGACACGGCTGGGCCTGCAGAGCCTCCCATGACCCAAGAGCCTCTGTCCACCTGGAGCGGCGCGGGTTCCGGGCACTAAAGAGGCTCCCCAGCCCCCTGGGCCTTCCCTCGGACACTTGAGGTCAGGATGGGGCAGCAAGGCCATGCTGGGGAACAAGTGGCAGGCACCAGTGGGGGCTGGGAGTCCCTGGGCCTCCTGGACACTGCAACGGTCCAATTTCTTGTCCAGTCCCCCCCACTCCCTCCCCTGGGGACAGAGAGCAGAGTAAGTGCTCAGTTCTTTGTTCTGAGGCAAGGCCGAGCCGCTCTCCAAGAGATCCCAGCCTGGAGGCAAGGTGAGCCAGTGAGCGTCGGAAAGAGTCCAGCGTCTCCCGGCTGTTTCAAAGGAGCTGCACCGGGTGGGGAGGCCCGAGACGCCTGGCTGCTGAAAGCAGACCCTTGCCTGTGGCTCCCGGCACCCAGATGACAGCTGGTTCTGGCTGCGGGCATCCAAGTGACTCATGGGCCGCCGGCTTCCTGGCTCCTGGATCGGAGCAGGCGGGGGGTCTGACTCATGCCAGTCGCTCTGGGAGCGCAGATGTGGCCGAGGTCATGGGGAGGGGGGCCCCTTTCCTGTTTGTGGTCACACTGACCGCCCTGCGCCCT
>PVJH01048447.1:0-10788 GCA_004026705.1 Nesogale talazaci | reverse complement strand
CCCCACTCCCGCCGTCCCTCGGGTGGGAGAGTCTCCTTGGGGGGTACGCTGCCGAATAAAAGGGGAAGAAAAGGAGACCAGAGTGAAAACTGCCGGAAGGCAGATAGCGGCGACGGCTGAGGACTGTTGGTGAGGGCGGAAGAAAGGCTGCCCCTTGGAGGGGCGCGGGGTGGGGGGGGGAACGGGGGAGATCGGGGAGTGGAGGGAGAGAGCTGATAAGGGCTGGTGTCCTCAGTGAATTCCCCGGGGCCCCGCCCTCTGGCTCTCAGGTCTCCTGCTCCTCGGGTCGCCCCCGCCCGACTTAGGGTAGCAGGCAGAAGGTGTTAGCCCAAGGAGATTGGAGGCGTTCCCTGATCCTGGAGTTCCCACCTGTGATGTGGAAGTCTCCGGATTTCAGAGGACTTAATTTAGAAACAGGAGGCGGGAAGACCTAACAGATTTTTGTGCGTGTGTGCCAACTGTAATAGTCTTAAATCCAAAACAGAAACTGGCTACACACCGAACTAAAAGGAATTTAAGGCGAAATCTTCAACTCCTCCTGCAACGTCATCTGAAAATCCCCAAGCACAAAATGGACAGGGAGTCATGGCCAAGTCCTTCAGGTCCCTTTTCTTTCAGAGGCAGCACCAGCTTTCAGGCTCCTGAAGTGTGCTGCTGGGAGACCTTTGTTTAAAATGAAACACAGTGGAGAGTGTCTGGACCAATGTTAATCCCCTTGGCACTATGGGCGGGTGTTGAAAGATAAAACTTCTTTCTTGCCTCCTTTCTTGGCCTAGTCCACTCTGTAACGAAGCCCTAAAACGTTAGGGGCCAAAGCAAAGTCTTGTGAGGATTTTGTGACCCCAAGATTAGAACAATGAGCATCTCTAAGAAGGTAAGTTTCTGCCACAACTATACACTCCATCAAATTTTCTCACCCCCCCCTTCCCTCGTGATGTCCGCGAGTTCATTTTTGCTCTCTTCAGAACAAATTCCAAGTTCCAGGTGTTAGCTGCCTTTGCCCCACATCCCTGGTTTTTCCTGTGGATTTGGGTGGTCAGAGTAGTTTGTAAGGTCTGTCACTTTGTACCTATTTCAAGTGAGTGTGTGTGTTAAGGGAATATTCCATGTAGTGTGATTGGGCAGAGTTGGGAAGTGCCTTAAATCTCTTGTGTTTTAATCAATTAACATCTCAGTTCAGGTTTAATCAATAAACAAGTTGGTATTTCTCACTCCTCTCAATCCATAGATCACACAATTCATGTTGCTTCTCAAATCAATTCCTTTGTGGAGTGTCTTTTTATGTGTTTTTTACCCCCTTCTGATGCTTGGTGTAAAGTGACCATCATCTTTTGACTCCTCCTCCTCACCTGGAAACAGAAGTAATAAAAGCACCTAGTGACCCCTTTTGTGCCATTATCTCTCACTGCCCAGGAGTCTGTGTCATCCGAAGGTCACTGGGGTCAGACCTAACCTGATTTTCAGCAAGCATTGCTTGGGAAGGAATAACTCTGAAAGGACCCAGCAATATTTGGGCATCATAAACATGAGGCCTCATTGTGTTGACTTGGGAACCTACCTCCTTAACAAGGGTCCTAGCCACTGGCGTCATTAACCCTTTGACAATAATGTTGACACTGATTCCATCACATCCTTGACAAGGGGGAGTGACTTCAATCAATTCTAGGGATCATATGCTCAATCCTCTAGTCACCACACATGAGGAACTGTATTAAAGGGTCAAGGCATTAAGAAGGTTGAGAACCACTGCCCTAGTGAAAAGAGCAAGCATTGATTGGCTCAACAATTGAAGTGTTGGCCCCTGTGCATAGGAATTCAGGAATGCTTAGATAGGTGCTAAAGAAGCAGGAGGATTTGGGATGTGAGAGATCCCTAAGAGGGAACCTAGGGCTCTTTGTTGAGCTTGAGGTGTTTTGCATGTGTGAGAGCGTTAAGGCAAAAACAGGAAATTTGTGGATTTGTTCCTCCTGTGTCTTTAGTTTGAACAATGGCTGAGTAAGATCCTGTGACTGGATTACAGAAGATAATAAAAATGCCGCTCTTGGTGGTCATGGAACACATTTTAATTTACCCAACACCCCAGGTGACTTACATCAAGTATGAACACTTGAATCAAAGCTTCCTCATCTTTATCATTAACAGATATATTGAAGCATGAATGACTGACTGCTTGGTCTTTTTTCCTTGGCCAGTCACTGTGTCTATTAAAGACTCATGAGTCCTGATGATGCTGACTAGTAAGCATTGGGTTATAAGCAACAAGGTCAGTGGTTTGAATCCACCAGATACTTGGAACGAGGAAGATAAGGCTATCTGCTCCCATAAAGATGTACTTGAAAACACCGTGTAGGGTCGCCATGAATCGATGAGAGGGTCTGGTTTGGCTGGTTTTAACAAAGACTCCAAGAGTGGTTTTCTTTTATTAAAAGATGGTTTAGGGGCTGAGCCCCGGTGGCCTAGTTGTTGTGTGCGGGACTGCAGCCCACAGGGTTGACAGTTCAAATCCAGCAGCAAGGCTGGTTTTCCTAAGGGCAATGAGGCCACAAAAAAACAAACAAAAGGTGGTTTAGGAAGGACTTCAAATTCAGCCAAATAAAAAACACCTAGAAAATTAACTGTTAGTTCTACTGCAATAATTAAGAGGCTGAATAGTTACACTTTCCGTGCTTTTATATTCTCTGCAAAGCTTGCCAAGGAAAACTCTTAATGTCTCCTTCCTTAGCCTCATAGGTTATTGATAAAAATCTGTGAAGCCAGTATAACAATCTCAGAGTCAGACTGGAAACATCTGTTCAGAATAGCTATCTACTGGACCTGTTTGCTCTATCTATGTAGAAAAAGGAAATGTAACTGTAAGAGTTTGCTCATTTGCTGACAATCACTGAAACCCTTGTGGATGAAAAAAGGTTTTCATTCAAAAGAATATAGACTTTGTGGCCAAAAGAACTAGATGGTGCCCAGCTGCTGATAGGTTTCTGGGATGGTTTACCTCAGTTCTTGCTTTTCAACGCTGAAAGAATTCGTGTGGCAGAAGCACTTTTGTAAATCCAAGTAACTTATGAAGGAAAGGGAAGTTTCAGGTGTTACAGTCTCAGAAAGCACACACTATCTCTTGAAAGAGTGCAAGGCGGTGAGTGGGGGACTCTAGCAAGAGTTCGGGAGAGAGAGTGAGATATCAAGCCCTGAGACAGACACACATCAAGCCCTGAGAGGGCAGAGGGTCACATAGGGGAGCGATCACATCCTCCAATCTTCAAGAGAGGGCCCTCTCTTAAGCATGTGCTATTATCTCCTCTCAGGGTCACCTGAGGGCCCTGAGCATGTGTTAATTATCCCCTCTCAGGCTCACCTGTGTGATGTAATATTGCTGGTGCCTAGCCCTGTGTGTGTGCCCAGGTTGATCTCTACCTGTGTCTAGGTGACTTTGGTCTGACAAGGCTCAGCTGTGTATTGCCCCCATAGGTGTCCAATGTGTACCTGATTTCTTGCAACCCCTTTATTGCAGCGTGGACAGCTAATTTTCATTTACTATGGGCATTCGGTGGAGACAACCCTCTCTGTCCTTACTTTCTACCTGTGACTACCACTACTACTTGCTTTGAAAGTAAAGTGACCAGACCTCCCGCTTTTTTAGCAATTAACGTCCTGCGGTGTTTTAAAATTAAAATAAATATATTACAATACTAGTTTTGCGTTCTTTGAAAATTTTTGTTGCTCCGTATAGACCAAATTTTTAATCAAGAACTCCACACTCCCACCCCAGTCAGTGGTGTCCCGCTTAAAATCTGGTCACTTTATTTGGAAGGGACATTAGAAAGTCCTTGATAGAGTGGGGGAAAAAATGTGGAACAAAAGACAGTGTTCACAGAGGTAAATGGCATGGAGGTAAAACTCCCCTGCCCCTGTTTACTTTGAAACTTGGGCTGTCCCTGGGAGCCATAGTTCCCTTCCTCTTATCTCTGTAATCAAAACCCTTTTTATCAGATCATTCCACTCCCAAAAGGTTGTAACTCTCCAAGCTTGCACCATTTACTTCTTAGGTAAGTCCTGAAACCTCTGCCTCGATATTCTAATTAAGAAGCACAATTGTATGGAAGAAAATTGCTCTCTAGAGAGTCTCCCATGACCATGCCCAAGGGTCTCACAGGGGTACTTCATTATCAAGTAATAAAATCAAAGTAGAATACGTGGCTGGAGAGATCATGTCATATGAGGGGCTTTCAAATAGAATTGGTGAGGAATGCTCAATTTTTTTTATTAAATCATTTTATTGGGGGCTCATACAACTCTTATCACGTATATACATCAATACATACATCAATTGTGTGCAGACCACATTGGCACTTTCGTTGCCATCGTTCTCAAAACATCCTCTGTCTACGCTTAGGTCCCCGATAGCAGCTCTCCATATTTCCCCCCACCTACTCCCCTTCCCCCATATGCTCCCCTAATAATTTACAAATTATTGTTAAATTGTCGTACACTGTCCGATGTGCCCTTTCAGCCACTGCTCTGTTGTCCATACACCAAGGAGGAGGTCCTATGTAGATATCTGCGCTTGGTTCCCATTTTAATGATATTTTCCCAGAAAACATTTTAAGCTCCCGGTATCCCAACACCCTTTGATATGTATACTCCTCTATTTTTATATAATCATCCTTTGTGGTCATGGTTAGTTCTTGTATGTGTAAGCGCCAAAAGAGTAGTATTAATAGACACAGCGCTCACTTTGTAGAGCACCTACTAAGTGGCAGACTTGGGCAGAGCCAACAGCTACTGAGTGCCAGACTCTGCACAGGTCTGGCACATAGTAGGTATTCTGCAAAAGTCTGACTAGTTGAACTCCTTTACATTTCACTTTTCCTTTTTGAAAAATAAATACAGACTCCGGGGACATGGCTGTTAATTGCTTTGCCTCAGGCTTTTTTTGATCATTAATGGCTATGTAAGGTGTGGTGGAGACACAGTGGGTTAAACCGTAGGCCACCAACCCCAAGATCAAGGTTCAAGCTCACCAGTTGCTCTGTGGAAGAAAGATGAGTCAATCTATGTCCATAATTGACAGCCTCAGAAACCACGTAGTTTCTGCAGCTAGATCTACTCTGCCCTAGAAGATTGCTGTGAGTCTGAAACAACTTGATGGCAGCTGTTTGGGCTTTTCTTTTTTTTAATTTCTTTATAAGAAATCCTTGGGTGGCACCTAGAGTTAGGCACCTGAGTGCTCTTGAGAAGATTAAGGGCCCAAACTCACCCAGAGGTACCTTGGAAGACAGGGCTGATGCTTTGCTTCTGAAAGGTCGCAGCCTTGAAAATCCCATGAGCACTGACACTGTACCGTTGGGAACAGATTCCCCTCAATTCTGGGTCACACGGGTCTTCCCATGCAATTGCGTGGGCATCCTCCCAGCGTGGCTGCTGGTTCCAAGAGGAAGAAAAATGAGTGCTGGTCCTGAAGCCAGAAGAAAAACTGGCACAGGCTCATCCTACGTGTTTTATGGGTCAAAATAGCTAAATAATTCATCCTAGATTTAAAAGCGTGAAGAAATAGAGTCTTCTCAAGGGGAGGTTGACAAAGAATTTGTAACCATGTAAAATCAACGTTGGAGGTCACAGTGACAGTAAATGACAGAGCCTGATCTAAAATGCTGGTTAATTGCTAAGGCTTAGGCAATTGTGTTCATAATATTTTCTACGTGTGTCCTAAGTATCAACAGGCTTAATTATCACCATGCTACAGGTGCAGAAAGGGTGCCACAGAGCAAGCAGTGAGATAACTTCTCAAGGTCAGGGAATAGTTGGTCTTCCATCCCGCGCGAGGCGAACCTTATTGCAAGAGGGATCCAAGGCACTCCAGCCCCTGCCTGCACTGCTTCACTGATGGCGTTCTCCCACCCGTGCTCTGGGCTCCTAATACCGTCAGCTAACCACTGTCCTCTTCCCTCGTTGAATGCTGGGGTTGGTAAAGGAAGGCCGGAGAAGTTGACATGGCAACGCAGCAACTACTGGCGAAGTTTGGAGGGAAAACTTGCTGACCGTAGTATCATTGAGGCCATGAGTTAAAACCCAGTGACCAAGCGGTAGATAAAACCAGAGACAAAGCATACGTGGCAGGAACTGAGGTGGAAATCAAGTAACAGCAACAGCACCATGGAGGAAATGTAGTGGAGGAGGAGGAGGAGGGCGATCAAAAGGCCAGGTGAGCGTAATTAGGAACCGAGCTAGCCACAGACCCGAACAGGAGAATGTGCTGTCATAGCAACACGGACACCTTGGTTTTGAGGAAGTGCTTTGTCTGATTGGGAAACTTAATTCGATCTCAGAGTTTTTCATCTTAAGAAGGCAGTTTAGGGGGTAGCAACTGTTGGACTTGCAGTTCAGAACTTTGAGTGAGTGGAGACAACTAGACCAGGGATTGCCGGGGCAGTCATGCTCAGCAAAAAGCTCCAGGGTGCTTTCAAATGAGCACCTGCTGACAAGAGAAATGAATTCATAGACACTCGTGTGTATAAGAAAGAGCGTTATCTAAAAGAGCAATTGTACATTGAGGGGACATCCCAGTCCAGTCCAGATCAAATCTGTCAATCTATTATTAGCCACCATGACCTACACCAGTCTTGAAGTTACTCTTCAGATTCACGCAACACGTGCAATGACACCGAATGCAGGAAGATCACAGGCCGGAGGGTGGAAAGTCTTCTGGATCCAGGAGTGAAGGAAGTGTCTCAGAAACAAGAGTGAGGCTGGCCTCCAGTGAGCTATTTATCCCCATAGCACCTCCAAATAAGGTCATCAAACTGCGACCTGATTGGCAGGGTCAACTCTACCCCTTCACTCTTAAATGTGTCAAGTCGAAACCAGATTATATAACTACCACACGGCTTCCTCCAAAATGACCAGAACCCGCCACTCCTTGGAGGAGGACGGACCTTCTCCCATAACTCCACTCACAGTCTCCGAAACCCACGGGTATCAGTCAGCAATTGCGACTTGGTGGCAATGAATGAATGAGGTATCTTATAGAACAGGAATTGCACAATATTTGTCTTTTTGCGTTTGGCTTATTTCATTCAGCATAATGTTTTTAAAGTTCACCTGTGCTGCTACATGTATCAGAACTTATTTTCTTTCTGGCTCAGTAACCTGTCATTGGATTTATCCATTTTGATGGACACTTGAGCTGCCTACCTTTTTGATAGCATTAATACTGTTGTAATGAACACTAATGTATAAGTAAAAACCAACCAACCAACCAACCCCAAAGGACCACATTTGAAAGATAAAGCTGGCTAGAGCCCCGGTGGCGTAGTGGTTGTGCGCGGGACTGCGGCCCACTGGGATGGAGGTTCAATTCCAGCTCACAGGAGCAAAGGCCAGGCCTCCTACTCCCACCACCAGAGGGCCGTGATGCCTAAAAAAAAAAAACTAAAAAAAAAAAAAAAAAAGATAAAGCCAGCTTTTATGGTGAAAGTCAGAAGGTTGTTGATGAACAAAGAATTCAAATGTCTTTTGATCCATGACATCAAATGTCAGAAAATCACAATACCTTCTAAATATTCTGGGAGTGGGGTTTATGTTGGAGAGAATAAAGCATCAGAGAAGCCAAAATAGGACTCAGAAAATTGATGAATATTAGGACGTGAATTACTTACAGAAGCACAGGGATGTCCTGACGGCCATATGTAAATCACTTGCAGATCTTTGTTTGGGAGCTGCCTAGACCACACTTTTGCACACTCCTGGTAGTGGGATTTTTCACTCTTAAGATAAGTAAGTGAAGAATAACCTAGATTACACAGATGAACAGAAATTTAGTTTATAGAGCAAATATTGGGACTGTAGAACTGTTTTCACTTTTTTTTTTTTAACTAATTTCCCCCCCACTCTGGCTGAACAAGTACAGAGAGCTGTGAAGAGTCTTTGTCAGAAGGCTATTCTTTGTGCATTCAAATTTTTCAAAGTAATCCATAAACTCGGCAAGTAAGGTAAACCTTGAGAGAGTGATCTAGAGAGAAAACAACACCGAACAAAACTGAAACCCAGAATATGCAACCCTTGTGTCTAGTTGCCCTACAGAAAGCTAAAGGGTGGAGTTTAGATTTGCTACAGATAGGGTTAAAGGGCCTTGCTGGTGCTGCAGGTTAAGTGTTGGGCCGCTAGCTGCAAGCTTGGTGATTAAAACCTGTAGGGCCACTTTAGTCAGAAATGACTTAATGGTAGTAGGTCCAAAAAAACTCACTGCTATGGGCCTACTGCTCCCGTGGGTTTCCAGACTATAACTCTTACGGCAGTAAAAGTCCTTATTTTTCTCTCGAGGAGCAGCTGGTGGTTTCGAACTGCTGACGTTGTGCTTAGTAGTCCAATCACTACCTTCCCAGGACTCTCCTATTGTAGAATTAACTCTGTAAATAAGCAATAAAAGCTTTGAGGCTGAGCGAGTAGCATGGTGTGGTGGTCATGTACTCGTGTGTCAATTTCATGATTGAGATGTAGGGGTGGAGTCTAGCCTGTCAATCTGGAGATAGCCAATGAGTAGTAAATAAGACCTCTGTGTGGGCATGACTTTCTCCTAAGGATTCTGGGAAGTCTCATGGTATTTCCCAATTGGAGAAAAGAGACTTGACTCAGTCTCCGTGACAACGAACTACTGACAAGATGAGATGACGGCATGCTGATTGATCCTGATTCCTGGAGAATGGAGGAGTCAGAGAAGAGGCCACATGGGCTTGCCCTGATGGAGCCAAACCTCTGGGGCCCGATAAGCCACGTGGAGACTCGTGCCAGTGCTGAGATGCTCGGGAGGCCGTGGGGCGACCCCTGCAAGCACTGAGATGCTTCTACTGCCACCAGACACACAAGATTCTGCACCCACTTGCCTGTGATTGTCCTGCTGTCATCACACGTGCTTCCTAAGTCAGAGACATTATAGACTGGTATTGGACATATGGGCTAATATCAGATTTATGACTTTGAACTGGACTGGGATGCTTTCTCAATGTTCCGTTCCTCTTGTCTATAAACCTTTGCCTTATATCCATATGCGTGCCTATGAATTTGGTTCTCTAGTCTACCCGGACTAAAACACATGGCAAAAGCCCCTTGATGCTGGTTTGGTGGGGTATTTTGAGGCAATCTCTTGCGTGGTGTTAGGTCAGTACTTAGAACACATGGCTAGGAGATATGAGGACAGAAGTGGAAATGTCTCTTAAGCAAAGGCAGTTTTATAACTTGAGACCAGACTGCTTCTCAAAACCTCCATGTGAGTGCACGTGTTGGCTTCCAACTCCAGCTGGATTTGTGTCGCTCTGAGGCAGCAGTCAAAAGAAGAATGCCAGCATGGACGGAGATTGCCTGAGCGTTAAAAAGCAGCCATGTTCTCTGGCTGGTTGTGCAGTAAGTGTGGGAGTGACTGCTCTCTCTTCCTATGGGCTGTGTGTGCGTGCCCATAGTCCCAAGGCACATGTCCAGCTCCTTGCTCTCCAAGCCAGTGCTCACTCTTCACATTCATCTTTCCTTCCTTCATCTCTGTTCAGAACACTTACTGTCTTTATTCACAGCAAGCTGGTCGCTGGGGAGACCAGGAGATCTTTAAAGGCAGGAACACAGTGAAAACGATCACTGTATTATTGCTTGCACCTACTATAATAGGGAGTCCCAATAAACTTCAATAAGATCGGTTTAAAAAGTCCTCAGTTAGCATTTTAGTGGGATGGGATTGTTGCATTGGCTACTTCTCTACTTTGGTTGAAATTTGAGTAAATTCATTATCAATTATTATTTCAATATAGCAATTATTACCTATATCCTGTTCTCATTTAATTTTCCACCATATACCATGTGCCTTCTGTGTGCCACAGAAGCCTCGATGACTTAAAGTGGCTTACTTTACAGGCTGCTAAAGACACGGTTAGCAGTTTGAACCCACCAATTGCTACACAGGAGAAAGAGTTTTCTGACCCAGTAGAGATTTATAGCCTCTGAAACCCTGTAGAAGGTCTCCATGCATCTGTATTGCTAGATAGATTGGGCCTGCATTCTAAAGGCTGTTCTTAGGTGTGAAGATACAGCAGCAAACAGAACAGACACAATCCATGTTCGAATGGATCCTACAGTGTGGTAGAAGGCACATACTGACACATACTGACAGTATTTTCAGTATGGATGAGATCTTTGGTCAGTTAGAATTGACTCACAGGCCAACTGACAACATGATAAAGATGAAACAGGGAGGGGGTGCTGGTCTAGGGATCAAGGAAGAACTTTCTATACAATAAATGGTATAAGATATGGGGCTAATAATAATAACAACAAATAAATAAGGGTGCCGAGGAGATGGGGGTGGGGTGGTTAAGGGGGAACTGATATCTAGTAGTTCAAGAAGAAAGAAAATGCTTCAAAACCTATGCCCGTAGAGGTTGTAAAATTCTGTTCGTTCTAAGTTATGGATTGTTATAATATCTTTAAGAGTTTCCAATAAAATGATTAATAACATGTAAAAAAGAAAAGCACTCTGAGTGAATCCTCCAGTTGTGACCCAAATAATGAGGCAATGAACCATGTCAAGTTGAGGATGAGCATTTCAGGCTGAGGCCAGGGCTAAAATGCAGAGGTTGGAACATGTTTCAAGAGTAGGAACAGGTGATTGAGCCCCGTGGCATAGTGGTTGAGTGTGGGACTGTGGCCCATGGGCTTGGCGATTCAAATGCAGCAGCAGCAGCACTCCAGGAGTAAGGCTGGGTAGCTCCCACGACCACCAGAGGGCAGTGATGCCCCCCCCCCAAAAAAAAAGAA
>PVJH01048446.1:0-10790 GCA_004026705.1 Nesogale talazaci | reverse complement strand
GGAGAGAAAAATGAAGCTAGCTGCTTTCTTTTATAAAGATTTATGCTCTTGAAAACTTTCAGGAGCAGTCCCACTCTGCTCCATGGGGTGGTTATGAGTGTAAATTGAGTCAATTGCAGTGGCGATGTGGGACTAGGGATGGCTGAATTGGCTTTGAGAAGAAAACGCTCAAGTTAAGATCTATGTGTACTTTTATATATTTTTTCAGGTGATTTGTCTAACTTAAACTCCCTGCATTGAACTTGCACTGTGGAAAAAGAGACTCTTTGTGGTGCTGTGTGGGCACCACAGTTTTGTGTCTCTGCCTTTGGAAGTCCATATCCTCTCAATTATGTTTCTAGGGTGTATTTTCCTGAAAGAGAAGTTGCTCAGTTCTCTGAGAAACGGGTGTGCTCAATACCTAAGCGCCCCATGCCACCTCCTATTTGATAGCCCCTGTCCAGCTTTCTGAAAGGGAGCAGAAAATACCACCCACTGGGAGAGCTGAGTTTCCTGTCCACAGTTCTAAACTTAATGAAACTGTGAGCTTCCGACTTCAGCTGCAGTTTTTCTCTGTTTTTGACAGCTTAAAGAATATAATTTGAAAAAACTTTTTAAGAATATAATTTGAAGTTTATCTCCTTCCAAGTACCTTTATTTCCATGCTTCTTGTGTTACCGTTCAGTTTGTGTGTGTGTATAAACTACTTATTTATAATAGAGAAGGTTGATCATCTTTATTTCTTCTTGGACACACAGTTCGGCCATGGCGGCCAGTGGTCTTGGTGTGCTGGCCTCGGACGCAAAGGCCCCAGAAGTGGCACAGCCCTCTGTGGGCCCGGGTCTTTTTCAGCTGCTCCAGATCTTCGCGGAGCTTGTTGTCCAGTCTGTTGGCCAGGACCTGGCTGTATTTGCCATCCTTCACATCTTTCTGTCTTTTCAAGAACCAGTCCAGAGTCTTCTCCTGCCGTGGATTCTGCATGATGGTGATCACCCGTTCAACCGCGTCTTCGCTGAGCTCTCCTGCTCTCTTGATGAGGCCGATGTCTGCTCTCCTCAACACCACCTGAGCGTATCTTCGCCCCACATCCTTCATGGCCGTGATGGCAAAAGCTATTTTCCGCCACCCATCGGTGTTGGTGTTGAGTACTCGCAAGATGTGCTGGGACTTCTCGGGGATTACAAGAGACATGGCGGCAGCAGTCGCGGCAACGTGTAGGCCTCCGGTGGAAGAGGATCATACAGTTTTGATGATATGCAATTCCTTCCTTCAGTTTTAAGAAAAAAGAAAATTAGCACCTAACTTCTGATAATCTGATCTAGGCATGTCATATCATTCAAACATTGCCTGTACTTCCGAAAGCCTTCAATCAAAATAGTATTTCAAAAAAATTAGCTTTGCTTCCGACAGATAAATTTGTATATTGATACATGTTAGCAAATTCAAAAAACGGAGATGAATACATTACTTGGAAAAGTTGTCTCGTGAGTCTCTTTCCAAACTCAAACTCCATTCCTTTCATGGGGCCAGGATAATCCCAGTAGGCAGTAAACAGTGGATGTATAATATGAGACTTCTTCAAGGTCAAATGCTAGAGCAGCCAAGGCATAGAATGGCATTGAGGTTAGGAGAGAGTTATTTAAAGCAACAGATCCAGGAGGGACATAAGTCACTGATATACAACCTAGTGAGGAGTGTCAATAAGAGTAAGGTATCAAGGAAATATTTCACAATCAAGTCATGCTCAAAAGAGAGTATAGTACTGATGTTGTCACCTAAGAACTAATCATACTTGAGGTTTAATTTTGGAGACTGATTGATTATATATTTGTGGGAGGTTGCCATATTGAGGACTGAGAACCAGGACAAAAATGCATAATCTTCATACTAAAGACCTTTTTTAAAAAAATTTTCCTTGATAAAAAAAGATAATCTCTCACAATTCTTCTGCCACTATCCCCAGTACAGCGCAGCTTATACTAAGGTTCCTGGATGCATATTCAGCAGATTCTCTTCAAACAGAAAACAGACATACAAGTGTAGCTTCCCAGAGGTCCAGTCATAAGGTTTTATTATTACTCATGTCTATGAAGTATCCTTATGCTAAAACTTCTCTTCTGCAATCAGAGTGCTTCAACACTCCCTTAAATATTACTGGTCCAGATCAGTGGATCCAGTCTCACATTTGCCTCCACAATAATGTTAGGTGTCATCCAGTCAGTTCTACTCAAAGTGACCCTATGTACAAAAGGACTCACCACCACCTGAGCCTGCACCATTCTCACAATTGTTATGTTGGCGGAATCCATGGATCAGTCCATCTGGTTAAGGATCTTCCTCTTTTTCACTGTCCTGTTACTTTATCAAGCATGATGTGCTCACCTAGTGACTGGCCTCTCCTGATAAAATTTCCAAAGTATGTGAGCTGGAGGCACACAGTCCAAGCCCTGAGGGGACATTCTGGCTGTACTTCTTGCAAGAGAGATCATTTTGTTCTTTTGGGAAGTTCACGGTAACTTCAATGTTCTCCACCAGCACCATAATTCAAATACATCGATTCTTCATCAGTCATCCTCATTCAATCTCCAACTTTGACAAGCATGTAAGGAAACTGAAAATACCATGCTTTGTGTCAGTTGTGCCGTAGTCCTCAAGGTCACAGCCTTCTTTTTCACGACTCTAAAAAAGTCTTCAGCAGCAGGTTAATGAGATGCATCCTTTGATCCCCTGACTACGCCTTCCGTGACCGCTGATTGAGCATCAAAGCAAGATCAAACGCTTTACTTCAATTGTTTCTCCACTTACAGTCATGTTCCATATTGGACCAGTAGTTGTAGGAATTTGGAGTTATTTTTTTACATTGAATTATAAGCCATACTGCCAGGTTGCAATCTTTGATCTTCATTTGCAAGTGCTTCAAGTCCTTCTCACTTTCAGCAAACAAGTGGTTATTTCTTCTATATATTGCACGCTATTAATAAGCTTTCCTTCAAGCCTGATCCCATGTCTTTTTTTAATATATAATCCAGGTTCATTTATTATTTACTTATCACACAGATTGAATAAGTATGATTAGAGGATACAACATTGACACCCAACTTTCTGGATTTTAAATCATGCCATATCCTCTTGTTCTCTTCGCACCGTTGTCTCTTGATCCATGTTTAGCTGTTGCATGTGTACAATTAGGTGTTCTGAGATTCTTATTTTTTGCAACACTATCATAATTTGTTATAATCTACACAGTCAAATGCCTTTGTATAGTTCTACTTTCAGCCAAAATTCATGCGATATTGCTCATTCCACGTCTTTTTCTGTATGAACCTCTGGCAGCTCCCTGTCAATATTCTGAGGCAACCATTGTCAGTTGCTCTTCTGCAGAATTTTACTTGCATGTACTATTAATGTGATTGTTCTATAATTTGAGGCTCCTGTTAAGTCATATTTTTGTAGAATGAGTACAAATGTGAATCTCTTCCTGTCAGTTAGCCAAGTGACCATATTCCAAATTTTATGGTATAGATGACTAAGTGAGTCCAATGTTTTCTCAACTTGCTGAAATATTTCAATTGATATTCTATCAATTCCTGGAGTCTTGTTTTGGGCTATTATTTTCAATATCCCAACTTCTTGGGCAGTTTGAGCCTCTTCCTTCAATAACATTTGTTCTTGTTCATGTGCTACCTCTTGAATTGGTGAAATGTCTACTAGTTCTTCTTGGTTCAGTGATTATATATTCGTTTCATCTTCTCTTGATACTTCCTTCCACCATCATTCAATATTTTGCCCTTGAAATTTTCAGTATTACTCAAGGCTTGATTTTTTTTTTAGTTCTTTCCATTTTAGATATGTGAACATATTCTTCCTTTTAGATTTTCTCATTTTAGGACTTTGCATATCTCATTATGATATTTAACTTTGTCATCTCTAGCTGCCTTTGAAATTGCATGTTCCACTCTTTGACTTATTCTTTCTTCCACCTGCTTCAGCTGCTGTAGGATTAAAAGCAAGTTTCAGAGTCTCTTCTAACAATTTGGTCTATTTTTCCTTTCCTGAATTTTTAATGACTTCTGTTTTTTCCATGAATGATATTTTTGATCTCCTTCTACAGTTCATCGGGTCTTCTGTCATTAGTGTTCAATGTGTCAAATCTCTCCTTGAAATGTTCTCAAAGTTGCTTCCCATCCTGCTATCTGCTGCGTTCAGACAAAGTCTGCCTGCCTTCCCTGAGGGAGGACTTTGCTGTCTGCTTCCTTGGCCTTGAATCCAGCAGCCCAAGTGAGTTAAAGAACTTCAAGTATATTATCTATTGCACAAAAGTGAGTTGAACTGAGCCCTGTGTACTGCCATATGGACTAATTAGCTGTTATATTCCTTCTTGCTGTACAAATCTATATATCTATCTGTCATCTAGCTATCTATTTATCATCACAAATGTTCCGCTTTTGTTTCTCTAGAGAATCCTGCCTAACACAAATGCTGTCCATAAGGTTTTCAAAAATTAATTCTTTCAAATGGACAGTCCATTTCTTCTTCAGAGTCTGTTCTTATTCGGAAGCTGCAGTCTTTTCTCTTCAGATGATCCTACTGGCATTTGAAATACCAATGACAGAGCTTCCCACATCACAGCAACACACAAGCCACCACAGTAGGACAAACTGTTAGACAAGTGGTGGTCCACAATAGTAGTCAATTTTTATAAAAATTCCATATATAAAACACAAAAATAACCCAGAGGAAAAATATCATTTGTTCATAAAACATTTTTTTCAGAAGCTAAAAAGAAGTTGAAATATAGTTGTGATGGTTTCATGATAGTGAAACAGCTACAGTGTTTGAGTTTGGGCATATCATTAGTATGTGATACATTATTTCTTCTCGTGTCTGCTTTCCAATACATAAAAAATGTAATGGATGATTCCTAAGGTTCTTCCAAGATGAGAGGGGAGCACAAGTTATTTTTAATAGCCAATACAAAATTATATGTAGGAACTTAACTTATGCATTATAAACCCTCCATTCACAATTGTTCCAATAGGTTGACATTGAAGCTTATTTATTTGGGGGGTTCACTAGCTTTTCTGATAATGTGCTTTGAAACACTGATCTTCTGGTCAGATTCAATATTAGATCCAAGTTAGTCATTATTTACCTCCAGAATGTATTGTGGTGCTAACACCTTGAGATTTTAATTATTTGCTTTGAGATGCATTTACCTTTTAACTATGTATCAAAAGCTTTCATAAAAAAAAGAGAGATGAAGCCTCTTCTCTTTCTTCCATTCTTAGAACTCATACTTGAATGATTTTATTGCTTTCAGTATCATGGCTGTAACACAGCCTTTCTGCAACCTTTCTTGGATAGATTTCTCCTGGACCACCATCTGTTTGTTTCCCAGAAGGAAGACAACAGAATAAAGACATAAGATGTGATGAAATAAGGTATTATTTGATGGATGGTGCCCTGCTATTAAAAGATGTAGCATCGTGGGTTCTAAAGGTTTGTAGTTACACAAATCACCATTCAGCAATGAAGCAAAAAGTCCACATGGGAAAAGTCCACCACCAGTGCGATCATGAGCAGTCACAGGGACCGGGTAATAGACATCGACAGACACATAACAAACAAAAACATATTAGTGAGAAGGAGGGAGCTGGAGCAGAGATCCAAAGTCCATCTGTAGACTGTGGCACAATCTCCTCTCAGAGGGCCATGGAGAAGGAATGAGTCACCAGGGTACAGTAAAGTATCAATGAAACATACTATTTTTCTCTGGTTCCTTAAGACTTCTTCACCCCCAACTACCATAACCCCAGTGCTGCTCTCAATTCAGACTAGACCAAAACATGTACACAGGGAAAGATAAGAGATGAACGCTTATAACACAGAGAATCCAGGAATAGGAGTAAGAATAGTAATACCAGAAGGGTAGGGAGAAGAGGGGCAGAGGAAAGAAAAAAGGAGGAACTGATCACAATGATTGACACATAACCATATACCCCACTACAGGGGGAAGAACAACAGAAAACATGGGGGAAGAGAGACAGAAATTGGTGTGAGAGATGAAAATAATCACAATGTACAATCTATGAGGGGTTTATGCAGGAGGACAGTAAAAGAAGAGGGGCTGATACCAAGGCTTCAATAGAAAGTAAATTTCTAGAAAAGAATGAAGACAACATATGTACAAACAGGCCTGAATCAATCAATGCATGAATTCTAATAAGGGTTGTATGAGCCCCCAATAAAATGATTTTAAAAAAAAAAGGTTTTATTTGAAAGGTTTACTTCACTCCCAATGCTAACCTCAGGAAATCAAGTTAAGACAGATGAAATCACAGAAAAAGACTTAGAGGGACTCAGAAGTGCTCTGTGACCTAGAACTGTCGAAAATGCTAATACAGAAGCATGATTGCAAGCCCTTTGTTCAGATAAGGTAGTACAATATGTTATTTGATGGTGCTATTTTGGACAGCGAACTCCAAATCCAAGTTATTATTTTACATCCATATACATATACACATACACATATATGGGTGTACCACTCCTGCCCCCATGAAGTTCTGATGGGTGGAGCAGAGTTTTTGGAACTAGGTGAGCAGCAACCCACTCATTCTGAGTTAGTGTACCCAGTGGCATAGCCAGGGAAGGTTCTGTGGCCACAGTACATTTTTTGGTAAAAGTGGTTTCAGTTTCTATTGAACCTCATTTTTTTGTGATTGATGATTAATGAAAAACCTCATTCTGGACAACTTCCCAAATGGATGAAAATATCAACTTGTGGTGCCTTTGAACCTCATTCCACCACATCAGAGTGTTCAACAAGCTTCCTACAGCGGTTCTTTAAAGATTGCCTAACAGCCTCCAACATAGAAGGCCTGATTTGTGGCAAAAGGGGGACCGGTTTTGCCATCATAACAATGCACCTGCTCACACAGCTACTTCAAGGTGCTATTTTTGGCAAAAAGCAGTATGCCTCTGTTGCCCCACCCACATACTCATCGGATGCTTCATGTGGCCTCCTTTTGTTTCTGAGAATGCAGAGAGACCAAAAGCACAGCGATTTGGTAAAGTGAAGAAAAAAAGGAGGGAGGTGCTGTCAGCCATCTAAACAGATGAGTTCGAAAAAATGTTTCCAACAATGGAATTGCAGATTTGACTAATGTATTTTTTAATTAAATACTTTTATTGAGGGGTTCTTACAGCTTTTATCACGATCCATACATTCATCCATTGTGTCAAATATTCACACATATGCTGCCATCATCATTTTCAAAGTATTATCTTCCCACTTGAGGCCCTGAGATCAGCTTCCTATGTCTTCCCCCTTCCTGTCTCCCTCCCTCACGAATCCTTGATAAGTTATAGATAATTATGTTCATGTCATACATCATTCTCCATTGCCCCACACATTTTTTGCTGTTCATCTCTCTGAGAGGGGGTTATAGATTGATCCTCGTGATCTATTCCCCTTTTCTTCCACCCACCCTCCACTAATTCTCCTGGTATCGCTACTCTCCTTGTTGGTCCTGAGGGGTTTTTTCTATCCTGCATTCCCTGTGTTGCAGGCTCTTATCTGTAGCAGTGTGCATGTTCTGGTCAAATCAGATTGATAAGGTAGAATTGAGGTCATGATAGTGGGTAAGAAGGAAGCACTAAAGAACTAGAGGAAAATTGCATGTTTCATTGGCTCTATACTTCACCCTGACTGGCTCGTCTTTTCCCTGTGACCCCTCTGTGAGGGGATGTCCGATTGTCTACAGATGGGCTTGGAGGGTCTGCTCCATGTCCCCCCATTCACATTGGCATTGACAAATGTATTAAATGCAATGGCGAGTACTTTGAGTGTAATAATGTGGTTTGGTTTAAAAAAACATAGCTTTGGAGGGAAGTCTGGTTGTTTGAGATCTGTCTATCTATCCATCTATGTATCTATCTATCTGTCTATATCTCACAACGGGAAAGTGTAACCTCAAGTTGGTCAGTGCCGATGTATAAAGGTATTCTCCCTTCCGTCAAAATTATGACAACTCTGAAATGCAACCTCATATCCTGAGCTCCCTGTGATGGTAGACTCCCTTTGCTGCAAATGGACTGGAAGTGAATGTCTCACTTTTGTCCTGGTTCTTTGACTCTCCTTCAGATCTCAGCTTGCATACTGCCATTGAGTGCATTCCAATCCACAGCATCCTAGAGGGGAAGAGTCCATCTGCCCTGTGCATTTCTGAAACTGTAACAGCTTAGGGAAGTAGAAAGTCTCAGCTTTGCCCCAAAGAGTTTGAACTGCTGCCTTGTCCTTAGCCGCCCAAAGAGGAACCTACCGTACCACCAGGACGTCTTCCTCTGGCAGTTCATCCACTTGCCCCATCATCCCTTACAATGAGGAGAGACTTGGGGTGCAGAACCTGGGCTCATGACATCACTTCCTGTGACTGTCGAGGCATGGCGATTCATTCTTGACTGACCTCCTTTTCTCATTAATTTTGTTTCTTTTTTTAATCTTTATATTTCCTATCAAGTGTTTTTTAAAGCATTCACATTCATTCAGCGTGGATGATTATAAGCAGCCAAGAAAATGTAATATCACTTTGTATTAGGAAAAGGATAAAATTATTGAGCCAAACCCACTTTGCAGAGAGAGAGAGAGAGAGAGAGAGAGAGAGAGAGAGAGAGAGAGCTGACACAAACCTGTTATAATCGTGGGAAACATACCTTTAGAGATAAAGGCACAGAAATATGCTATATGAAAGGATTCTGCTCTGACAGAGGTAAGCTTACTTATTAGGAACAAACCTTGTATGGGAAATAAGCATAAAATACAGGTAAACTGCTTATAAAAATATGATTTACAAACAGCAGAAAACCTGGCAGTAAAGAAAACACAAAGAAGAGTCAGGATCCTAAAGATGATACAGAATAATAATGAGTAGTAATGATAAGCGAGCAGTACAAGCAAAACTACTTCTGACAAGATGGTATTGTAAGTAAACACAGCTTTTAGAATATTTTATTATGCTAACTTAAATAACGCCCAAAAGAGAAGGCAGAGAAACTGTCTCAACTTGTACAGGATTTCCATCTATACAAGAGAATGAAAGATATACCACAATGGGAACTATGTAAAGTCTGGTATTAATTGCTGCTTAGATGAGGTGAGTGGAAGTTTAGTCACAGCAGAAGACAAAATTAATCAGTCAGGAAAGTTCACTGGGAATTATATCAACAGGGTATTTAAAATAGAGAGAGAATGGAAAAAGATGACAGATCATAAGAACTTGTCAAAGTGCTATAACACGTGTGTGCCTGGAATTCCTTAAAGAGAAAAGAGGGAAAATAGGTCAGAAGCGATAGCTGAGGAAATGGTTTGCAATTTGACAACCCAGACTAAAGTCTTCAAAACATAGGTTTCAGAATCTTAGTATACGAGAAGCAGAAAATATACACAGAAGACACAAATAGCTAACATCACGAACTATTCAAACAAAGAGGAAACTTTAGAAACAGAAGGAAAACGAAGAAAGAAGACCTTTAAAGGAAACATGAAAAGACCCATAGCAGATTTCTGAATGTGTCATTCCTAATTCTAACTTTAAAATGAATGTACAGGTAATTCAAAATAATTAAATTTGGTTTGAAACTAATGGCAGTTACATATTTGCTTTACTGTATGATGTACCTTTCTATGCATGAAAATTAAGGACAGTCTTCCAGATACATGAAGCCATCTAGAATATGATAACGCAGAACAGATGTCGTTGTTGCTGTTGTTGTTGTTAGGTCCTATAAAGCCAGTTCTGACCCACCACAACCATTTACACAACAGAACCACACATGACCTGTCCTGTGGCTTCCTCGCAATCATTATGTCTGTGCCATTGTTGTCAGCCTTTCTGAAGGCCTTCTTTTTTGCTGACGCTCCCCTTCATCAAATGTGATGCCTTTTCCCAGGCGCCAATATCTCCTGATCACCTGTCTAACGTACATGCAAAGTGTCACCATCCCCATTGCCAATGAGTATTCCATCTGAGCTTCTTCCAGGATGGATCTGTTTGTTCTGTGCTTTCAAGACTCTTCTTCTATGCCATACTTCAAGTCTCCCTGATTCGTGGTGCAACTTTCACAGGTATACAAAGTAACGGAAAATACCAAGACTTGGATAAGGCAAACGTTGCTGACTAACCTTTGTTTTACAGTGTTTCACAGATGCCTTGCTTTTATACAAATTGGATGCTGGTGGCAATCCTGAGAAGAGCAAGCCTATTGTACCATTTTTTCTAAAAGCATGTGCTCATTTCATGTCTCCATGTCAGATGCTGGTAAATCTCATAATACTGCAAACCTTTTCAAAATGCTGTGGCAAGGTGAACAGACTGCACTATTGTGTAAACCTAACATTCGATGCCCTCCACAAACCAACGAACATCACTGTCCTCAGGTCAATGCCGACTTGCAGTGACCCTCTAGGACAGGGCAGAACTCATCTGTGGTTTCTGAAACTGTGGCTCTTGAGGGGAACAGAAATCACTCTCTTTCTCCAAGGGAGCGCCTAGGACAGTGGTTCTCAATGTGTGGGTCGTGACCCTTTTCCGGGTTGAACCACCCTCTCACAGGGGTCGCCTGATTCTTAACAGTTATAAAGTAGCCATGAAAAGAATTTTATGGTTGGTGTGGGGGGAGGGCGTTACCACAACATGAGGAACTGTATGAAAGGGTCACGGCCTTAGGAAGGTTGAGAAGCACTGACTTAGTTGTTTTAAACTTCCAGATCATAGCTCAACACAGAACCACTAGGGGATCAGAAAATCGTGGTG
>PVJH01048445.1:0-10790 GCA_004026705.1 Nesogale talazaci | reverse complement strand
CTATACTCTAATTATGTTCAATTTGTAACACTGAAAATACATCCTGCACATCAGATATTTGCATAATGATCCATAATAGTAGCAAAATTACAGTTATGAAGTAGCAATGAAAATAATTTTATGGTTGGGGATCACCACAACATGAGGAACTGGATTAAAGTGTCACAGCATTCAGAAGGTTGAGAACCACTGTTCTAGGCAAAGGAAAATCTGGGCTACCTTGTCCACACAGAAAACTATCTCTATAAGGTAAATACTCCAGTTTCTACTCATGTCACCTGTTTTCTTAACTACTTCCCACCTCAAAATATCAAAATTCAAATATCAATTCCAATGCTGGAAAATGATCAAGATTTCTGTTCCTCTCAATGGTCACAGTCTTAGAAGTTCCTGAGAGCAGCTCCACCCGGTCCCACAGGGTCGCTATACGCTGACCTCAACTTGTTGGCAGTGAGTTTGGTTTGGGGCCTGAATATGATAGACCATCTACCAGCTTTCACCTCTAATAGTAAATAACTATAAAAACTAGACCACTGCAAAATGCAACTATCTGAAGGTAGTAAAGAGAGAACAGAAATCAGAAGTGGACAGATTCTGGGAAAAAGAATGTATTTAGAATGAATAGAGATAGAAAATAATTGGTTTAACTTCCCATAGTTGTAAATTTTAACTTGGGGTTAAGTATACGTAGTTCCAATGCCATATTTCAGCGAGAGGACTCACGCAGGAAAAAGACAAACAAAAAGCACACTTTCTGGCTTGAAGGACTAGAAAGGTATGGGCACTTATTACTGCACTTTGGATGTGCAGGTGGTTCAAAACAGTTTGTATAAACATAAATGGAATAAACAGAAACTGAAACTCCTGCTCAGAGTTTAAATGAGAAACAGTTTGCTGTTTAAGTCAAACCAAGAAAATAATCCACGAAAACAAAGGAACACACTAGACTGAGTATAATAAAACATCTTCACAACTTAATATTCATAATGTGCATGAAACAATCAAAATTTCTGGCTTACAGAGAAACAAACATAGTCTCATGGAAAAAGAAAAGCAATTCCAAATCCATGATGATTTTTAAGTAAAACATGTCTTCCCTCACTACAGAAAAATCAGGGTAAGAAAAAGTTCTAGAAGAAAAACAAAAGAAATATAAAATAACTAAATAAAAATATTAAAATCAGACAAACAAAATGGTATTCTCTACTCAGGGGTCCTCACATTATAGCCTACGGGTCACACGTGGTCCGCCAAGGACATTTATCCGGCAGCCAAGTGGTTTTTGCCGCTGCTGTCTGCCCTGCTTAGCAGCAGATTCTTCCCGGGCCCACAGTGTATTTGTTCAGTTTGTTTGTTTTTTCTATAGCCCGGCTCTCCAGCGGTCTGAGGGACAGGGAACTGGCCCCCTGTTTAAAAAGTTTGAGAACCCCTGCATAATTTTAATCAGCAGTTTGCTACACTGACATATATTTTATATCGAAGAAAAAGTTTTATGTCTCTTTCAATCTGCAATACTTATTCATGACTGACATGTTCAAATATTCACTAAATGCCTGGCATGCATTTGTTTAATTAATGTAAGAACTTCTAAGTTTAATTCTAAGAAAGCCTTGCCTTTTATGTAATAGAGCTGATAAAGAGAGCCAATGAATTAAAGGATGATGAAATCAATGCTTGTATTATATAACAATTTATGCTTCAAAATATTGAAAATACAATCTATTATATCATATGTACAATTGAGTGGGCTATTTTTAAACTTAGAAACTTTACTCCTCTTTCATAGGTAACACAACAAGCAAAACCCATGATTAGGAAAGGCTCTCTTCTCATTTTATATTCTTTACTTTGGCAAATAGTCATCTTTCAACAAGATTTTTTTCTGATTAGGTAGATGTCTTTAAGGTCTCATATTCTGCTGTATGTGTACTGTACGTGGCTAAGAGCAGAGTACCTGCAATTTACACAGTAGACAAAATCCTCCTGTTGATGAAGTAGTTTTTTTTTCATCCTCTCAGACCCTGCACAAAATCCTCAAACATCAAGACATAATCAATTTTAATGAACTGCTTTTCAGAGGTCTGATGAGCCTCAATATGTATTCAGGAAGAATCTAATTCCAAGGAGGGACTGAATATATATCAGGATTTTCTAGAGTTAATTAGCAGGAGCAGAAACTAGAAATGAGTAATTTTACAGTAACATTGTAGTATTTGAAGAAAAAGCCATAACAGATTGCTTCTCACAAGAGATGAAAAAGGCTCAAGTTTTAAGAGAGGCATCTGTGCGATAATTTTTTCAACTGAAGTTGAGGTCTGATGGGCAATAAATCTGTGGTTTTGCCTAAGGAGCCTTCATGGTCCCTGCAAGGAAGAGAACAAGCACCCAATGGGTCCATCCAACAAGCCGTAACCTTATTAATGATAGAAACAGTACAGATTTTGAACCAAACTGCAGCTATTCTTTTTGAAAACCAAAAAAAAGGTCTTTGTTTTCAGGTGGTTCCATTGCTAATTCTACAATAGCATCTACACTATCATTACTGTTGTTCTTCAGAGCTTGGACTGCCTTTGCTCTTTGTAACTTTGCTTATGACATGACCAACTCTAGCTTCTTAACTTCCACACCTGATTCATCAACCTTTTCTCTTCACTCTCCTTTTATATAGTTTGAGTTTGTTTTTTTAAATGCTCAGGCCAACTTCACCTTGAACTTTTAATTTTTCAGCAGCTACTAGTGATGCATACTGAGAAAAAGCCTCAATATTGGTTCCCCCAAAAATTATGCAGATATCTAATGTGGGGCTCTTGCAGATATCTGGTTTCCAGTGACAAAGAGGATAATCTCTGATTTCTGGATAGTGATTCTGGTAAACCCTGTGACTTGTCGAAGACCCAGTTTAGACATAGGCTTGGTTGCCTTCTTTTCATTCTGTTTAGCTTCACTGATTGATTTCTCATCGATTTCAGCTGCTGCCACCAGCTGGACTTGTGCGATTGCCTACGTGAATTCCTGTTCCTCAAGCTCTGGTATTGATTCATCACTGTCAGATCCATTACAGATCCTGTCTCAGGCATTTTGTATGGGACAGTGTATATGCCTATTGCCTATTTTTTTAATTACAAGGAGGCTACGTGTAGATTTCTTTTATTATACCAATTCTTATGTGTCTATGCTTTCATTAAGTGGGCATAAAATTAAATATTGTTAACTGGTAAGAACTCTAAAATTACTTGCCATTTTGCCCCCTTTCATTGATATATGGAATATAAACTGACTTACATGTAACTCAAATAATTAACCTTCTTTATGAAGAGACAGAGTGGAAATAAGAAGCCTACCCTCTCCCTCACAGATGATATTAACACCTTATGTTTGAATTCAAACATCATACTATATTTGGGAAGCAGGTAAGCAAGGACCACGATACAGATGTCTTACTGCCAAAGTTGTAAATGCTAAGGAGAGTGCAATTTGAATAATACTCATGATGTGCCCATGTTTAATTCTGGGTTTCACATTTATGTTTGAAAAGCTTAAAGTCAAGGTTAGGGAAGAATATAACTACAACTTACTCCTTGACGATGAAGATAGTCAACAGCTTTAGTGATTACATACAGTACATCACTAGCCTCCCGTTCTGAGAAACATTTTTGTTTGAGAATACGGTCAAGTAGCTCTCCTCCTTTCATCAAATCCGTAACAAGGTAAGCATATCTACCATCATCATAGACCTAAAAGAAAACATAGATTTCAATATTACTATTTACAATTCTAAAATGCTTGTACTTACTATTCTTTCTCAATGAACCTTTAAAAAATAAATCCTTTACTGCTAATGTAGAATATGCTATACTAAAGACGGAATTCGCTAAACAATCTCCTACACAGTCCTTTGAAACCATGTTAAGCATATAGAAGGAGTAAATTATTTAATGTGAGTCTTTTCACTGAAGTCTTTAACTCCCAATCAAACAACCTTTCTTTATATGAATCTGGTAAGAAGGTGCATGAAAGATACTAACAGGATTCACCTGTAAGTAATTACAGATGGATTCCCTGAGTGTCATTCTATTCTACTGTGTATAGAATGAGAAACTAGGGGCGGGATCTCATTACTAACAAGAGCCAGGAGTAGAGTGCATCCTCTGGACCTGATATCTCCGCACAGGAACCTCCTGGATCTAGAAGACAGCTCTGCTAGCAGAGAAGCAGTAGCAGTAGCAAACCACAGCAATGGCGGTGAACTGCCCAATCCATGTTCCTAATAAAGATGAGAGCTTTTGTGCAGGAGGCTGACATGCAGAGCAGAGTGCCTCTGGGAACTTAATTGGGGAAGTTGAACTTGCTTACCTATGAAAGTGGAGCTGAGTGCCTTCAGAATTCAGCTTACTGGAGGGAGGTGTCTCTGGACACATAATTCTCAGAGTTGGGTTTGCTGACAAACAGCAAAGGTTAAATGCCTTCAGGTTGAGGTTTATAGAAAAGTAGTATGCCCTTTGTGTATTTACTAGCATATTTGACAGAACACTTTGTAAGATGTCCTGATAACTCAACCTTGAGCATTTCTCATTGGCATTACAACTTGTTAACTTCCTTAATAAATGCTTTAGTCGTGAATTTTGTCTATGAGTTCTGCGTAGTCCTTGCAATGGATAATAGAACCCACAGAGATACAATAGAGTACACTAATTCAGACAACACACAAATAATTGTACTTTTTGAGGGCATTGTCCGGACTTGGCACAGGAGACTCCATTTTAGGCTCAGTGCCTCCATTTCACTATCTCTTTTGAGGCTCAAACCGTGGTTTTCTGGGTTTTCTGCAATTTCCAGGACATGGGCTCATTTCTAAAAATGCACACACCCCACCCTCCTGTAACCCTGCTGTAAAACTTAACGACTGTCTCCCTTGTGAAATTCAGCTGTGCACATATTTCTCACAGAAAGTTTCCCTCCTGAAAAATTTAAAAATGCAACTGTTCCCGCCAAGCCCACCAGAGGGGTATAAAAACCCTTCCTTTTGTCCCCTTGGTGCGGCTTCCTCAGCTCACACTCCTCCGAGTTGCTGAAGTCACCCACAAGCCCACCAATAAAGCCTGCCCTAAACCTCTGAAATGGCCTCTGACTTTTACTTCGCGGCCGAACATTTGGTGGCCCGTATGGGGAGAGGTGTGTGGCTCCCCCCGTTCCTTTTAGGGGGTCATCCTGAGCCCCTCTCTCTCTCCAAATTTCCAGGACCCTTGGCACTTAAGTTGGTGACAGTTTGGTGAGTTGCGTTGCCCTCCCCAATTTAACCTCTCTTTTCTCCTTTTTCCCTCTCCTTTCAGTCTGACAGAGGAAACTAGCTGGAATCCATTCCATTAGAGTTTTACTGCCACAGTCGTGGCCACCCAGGGAAATTCTCCAACCCCAGGGGTTGGGACAGAGGTTAAGCCCGAGATGTTGGTTAATCTCTCTCCTGTATCGCAGCCAATGTTGGGCCAGTTTCTTCAGGGAATGCCTTGTTGACGCTCATCCAACCCTTACCAGAGTCAGTCTGGTACACCAGAATTCCAACCGATACCTCATGTCACCCTTCCAGTCTTATTTAATCCTTTATTCCCTTTATTTCGTTCCTCTTTCTCTCACTGATCATTCAGACTAACACCATGGGCACAGCACAGTCCAAAATAGACTCTGTAACCCCATTGGGCTGTCTTGTGCTAAATTTCTCAAGGCCGGGGTAAGAGCAAACCTTGCGAAAGAAAAAACTTATTTGCCTGGCCCCAGTATCAGCTCGACAACCAGTCACATTGACCCCGACTGGCACTTTTGATTTCAACGTTCTACGAGACCTGGACAATTTCTGTAGAACGGGTAAGGATTCTGAGGTTCCCTACATGCAGGCTTTTGGGGGACTTGTGTTCCTGCCCTGACCTTTGTAGCCTTTGTTCCAACCGCCAAATTTTATTAGCTCAATCCTCCCCTCCAAAAAAAGGCCCAGGTGTAGTGTTTTCCCCACTGGAAGAACCCAATGAACTCCTCACTGCGCCGTTTCCGCCTCCCTATTGATCTCCAACTCCCAGCCAGCGTGCCGGCTAATCCGCAGAAAACTGACTTTCAGGATAGCTCCCCTGTAACCTCTCCTGTAGCTTCCCACACCCGATCCCGGAATCCCCAGGCAGCAATGTTCCCTTTGTGAGAAGTCGCCGGGGCAGAGGGACTTGTAAGAATACACCTCCCCTTTACTCTGCAGGACTATCCCAACTCAAAACCCGGCTAGGCTCTTTTTCGGTAGATCCCTAAAAATTCATAAAAGAATTCACTTATTTTACCCAAACCTATGATTGAACATGGCATGACATTCAGGTAATACTGGCCTCGGCCTCCACCCTAACAGGTGAAGAACGATCCAGGGTCGCTGAAGCAGGTCGCCAGCTAGATGATCTGGGCTGGAACTATCAGCCTGGCCAGGGTTCCAACCTCCCGCGGTGAGATCTAACGATCTTATAAGGGGACTAGAAGCTACCTCCAATAAAGTTGTTAATTATGACAAACTGCGTGAGATTACCCAAAGAGCATACGAAAATCCAGCCCTTTTTCTCAACCCCCTTCAGGAGGCTTTAACCAAATACACCTGACTAGACCCAGGATCTGGAAGTGGCGCTTCCATTTTGGCCTCCCATTTACTCTCTCAGTCTGCCCTTGATGTCAGAAAAAAAGCTAAAAAGAGCTGAACAGGGTCCCGAAACTCCCATACAGGACCTGGTGACAATGGCATTTAAAATCTACAATGCCCGAGAAGAGACAGTCCAGGCCACTTGCCAGGCAAGGGTGCAACAGATGGTCAGCCTCCACTCCCAAGCTTTGGCAGCGGCCCTAAGGCCTGCAGATAATCCCATCCAACCCCGCGCCCCACCTGGGGGACAGTGCCTTCCGCCTGGAGCCTGCTTCAAGTGTGGCAAGGATGGCCACTGGGCAATGAGTGCCCCAGCCCAAAGCCTCCTACCTGGCCAGGCCCCCTGTGCAAACAGGAAGGTCACTGGAAGTCGGACTGCCCTACCTTGACTCTAACCGCGGCCCCGCGAAGCCGAGGCACTGAGATCCAGGACTCTCCAGAAACGGAAGTGGCAGGTATGGAGTTGCTCCGGTCCATGGACTGAAGCCGCCCTGGTTCCTTGACTCTGATAATCTTCGCAGAGCCCAGGGTCACGCTCCAGGTAGCGGGAAAATGGGGGCTACCTATTCTGTTTTGTCCTCTTACTCAGGGCCTACTTCACCCTCCCAGATCTCTGTAGTGGAAATAGATGAGACTCCTTCCAGTCTTCGGCAGACTGACTTCCTATTTTGCACCTTCAACAAAATCCCATTTTCTCATCCTTTTTTAGTAGTTCCTTCATGTCCAATTCCCTTACTAGGGAGAGATATTTTGTCCAAACTAACAAAATCTCTCAGCCAAACCCATGCCCATTTTCCTGGCTAGATCTCTTACAACAAGGCTTGTTTAGGGCCAACAAAACAGGACTAAACAATCTTTCTAGCTGTCTCATGTGCGTTGCTTTTGAGCGTGCCCCGCTAGTGGCAGTGCCTGTGCTGAAACTACCAGTACCCGCTAACACCCTTACTCAGGACAACTCACCTACCAACCCAGCCTCAATACATGAGGCACTTTTATACATGGCCCTCGGTACTGTCCAGGTTGCTTTTTGCTATTCCAATGCATCCACACAGCTATGTAAAACCACCCCAAAACCCTCGGGGTCATTACAGGCTCCAAAGGGATTCTTTTTTTTTTTTTTGGTGCAACCATACTCTTACGAAGTATTTGGACGCCAATTCCACCTCTACCCTTCTGTGCCTACCTGTTACTCTAGTCCCATAGCTCACCATATACACCCCGGGTGAGTTCAGAGCTAAATACCAGACAACTCATGACCGCCTTGGCAAAAAAGCAGTTTTTCTTCTTATAATGGTCGACCTTTCCCTAGCCTCATCAGCAGTTGCAGTAGGATTAGGTGGAGGGGCCCTGGGGCACACAGTTATAACAATAAATGAATTGGCTACTCGTTTTCAGTTAGCAATCGATGCCTCTCTCCAGAGACAAGTAACCTCGGTTGCTCAAGGTACCTTGCAGAACCGCCAAGCACTGGATCTCATCACGGCAGAAAAGGGAGGAACCTGCCTCTTCCTGCAAGAAGAATGTTGCTACTACGTAAGTGAATCTGGAGTGGTTGAGACCAGAGTTCAGACGCTGCATAAACTGAGCTGCGAGTTACCAGGAACACAGCTAAGTGGCAGAGACTCCTCCTCCTGGTGGAATTCCTCCTTTTATTCCATCCTTGCTCCCGTAGCGGGACCATGGATTTTTAATATAATCTTGTTATCTTTCGCCCCTTGTCTTATCCAGCTCCTGCAAACCGACTCCTCAAAGTAACTCGTATTGCTGTCAACCAAATGATGCTACAACAGTACCTACCCCTTTGGCCCGTGCCGGGCCCAGACTCCCAGGACTCTGACTAAACCCCCCCCCCCCCCCCCTACACCCAAAAGCCAGCATGAAGAAATTACAGAAGAAAGAGAATCTTCATCCCTTATCCCTCAAAGGCGGCACCATTTTCCCTATAAGGCGGAGTCAGGAATGTCCGGTCTTGGCACAGGAGACTCCATTTTAGGCTCAGTGCCTCCATTTCACCATCTCTTCTGAGGCTCAAAATGCGGTTTTCTGCAATTTCCAGGACATGGGCTGATTTCTAAAAATGCACACACCCCACCCTGCTGTAACCCTGCTGCAAAGCTTAACGACTGTCACCCTTGCGAAATTCAGCTGTGCACATTATTTCTTCCAAAAAGTTTCCCTCCTGAAAAAAACTAAAAATGCAACTGTTCCCTTCAAGCCCACCAGAGGGATATAAAAACCCTTCCTTTTGTCCCCTTGGTGCGGCTTCCTCAGCTCACACTCCTTTGAGTTGCTGAAGTCGCCCGCAAGCCCTTCAATAAAGCCTGCACTAACCTCTGAATTGGCCTCTGACTTTATTTCGCAGCCGAACAGGTGTAAGTTACAACTTGTCATATATATGTATTACATCATATATGTATTTGATGAGTTGTAACCTACATCCTCAAAGTTATATATGAGAGAGAATGCATGCACTGATGGTGTAGTACCCTTGGTGGTAAACAAAAGGATAGCCCCCCTCCCGAGCACAACAGAATCTACATATAGCAGTAGGCTTTCATAAAGACTGACAGTCTCGGAAACCCTATGGGGTAGTTCTACTTCATCCTATAGAGTTACTCTGAGTCAGAATCACAATTGCAGTGGTGTTAATTTCTGGATTGGTGCCTATCAATGATATTTATCTAATGTATACAGCTACTTATCTATATAAACATAAGTGCACTTTTTTTTGAAACACAGAACTTTTATTTTTAATAAGCAGCTTAAGGCAAACCCTATTTTTTACAACACTGTCGGGGGGGGGGAGAAGGCGGCGGGTGGGTGGCTGGGGGTCTCATACAGGTCTACAGTTCAAAATCTGAGTTTGAAATCTTGAATGAAAGGCCTCTTGGGCTGTAGGAGTCTGGGAACTCAAGGGCAACTCAGGGTCCGAGGCTGGCTGTGTGGGGATGCTGGGCTGTTGGTCTGAGTAGCTGGTCTCGTGTGAATCCCACTCGGCGGGCCATTGCGAACACGCGGACACGTCAGGCAAAGTACATGGTGCGCAGCGTGTCCTGGTGGACCTGCACGGCCTTGACCAAGGCCTGGGGGTCTTGGCCGTTGCTCTGCCCAGAGGTATGGCTTTCTTCCGCACTCTCATGCTGCTTGTCAATCAGGTGGTACCTGGCCCGTAAGGCCACCAGGTGGGCGTAGTAAGCAGGCGCGGGGACGGACACGGAGCGTGTACAGCGCACGTAAGTGTGGCACAGCTGGTAGGTGAGGACCTGCAGCTCGTCGGAGGAGAACTGGTTGTCGTCCCACAGGACGTAGTAGTGGGAGGGCCGACTCGTTCCCTGGATGCCGGCGTGGCTGCACAGGTAGAAGTCAAACTTGGTCGGGTGGGTGATCTTTGTGTCCACGGTGGTGCCCGCTGGGACGTTTCCACTCTTCCCGACTCCCTCGTTCTTCTCGGTGCAGAAGAGGCGGGTGTGGTGGTGTTTCTGGATCACTATGAAGGTGATCCCCGGCTGATAGTCCGTCTCCAGCTTGATGCAAGCCTCACGGATGGCCAGCAACTCGTAGTACAGGACCTGCTGGAACTGGCCCTCAGAGACGCCATCGCGGTAGATGATGATGCGCACGGGCTTGAAGCCTGTGGACTTGTAGAACTGGATGAGCAACTGCCGCACCATGGCGGCCAGGTCCTGGATGATCTCCTGCCGGTACTTCTGCTCGCGCACAGTGGCGCAGTAGCGGCTGGGGTGGGCATCCATGCTGCCCACGACAGCAGCAATTGAAGGCTTCTTCCCATCCCCAGCGGATGGGTGGGTGACATCGGCGCCCAGGAAGATGACTGGCTGCTGGAAGGCTGGAGGTCTGCCCTGGGGCAGCAAGATGTTGTTGATCCCGCCCAGCTTGACGTTTATCTTCAGGCAGAGGTTGGACAGTGTGTGCGGCGTGGTCCGCTGCACGTTCTTCATCTGCACACACTGCGTGGCCATGCCCAGCACCATGTCACCCACGCGCTTCACTTCAGCGTAGACAGGGGTCTTGCTCGGCAGGACAACCACGACCAGCTGCAGGCCGGCATAGGTGTTCTTCAGGTGGCGGAACATGGGCTCCACGCTGTCTGCGCCCCGGGCATACTTGC
>PVJH01048444.1:0-10775 GCA_004026705.1 Nesogale talazaci | reverse complement strand
GTGGCAGGGGGGGTGGGATGGGGAACCAATAGCAATAATGACTGTATAACCCCACTTGAGGAGAATGTATAATAGATTTGTAGGTGAACAGACATTGAATGAAATAAGATATGGCAAATATTTATATATAATATTATGATAAGGTTTTCTGGGGGTAGGGGAGAGAAGGGAGATGATAAAGGGAAGCTTATATCAAAGAGTTCAATAAGAAAATGTTTTGAAACTGATGGTGGTAGCAATTATACAATAATGCTTGAGCTAATAGAATTCTGGATTGTTATAATATCTGGAAGGACTCCCAATGAAATGATTTAAAAAAATACTCTAGCCTTCGGTAAGGATTGCAAGCCAAAACAAAACTTCCACAACAAAAACGATAGGTCACAACCACAGCAATAAACAACATCATGTTAAAGGGAGAAAAGGTTGGATCTGCCAAGGATTTTCTTTTTTTTTCGGGGGGGGGGGGGGCTTCACTGCCCTCAGGTGGTGGGAGAAGGAGGCCCAGCCTTTTGCTCCATGGAGCTGGAATTGAACCTTCATCCCAGTGGGCCGCAGTCCCGTGCACCACCACTACGCCACCGGGGCTCAGCCCTAAGGATTTTCTTTTACTTGGATTCGTAATCAGTGCTTGTGGAAGCAGCAGTCATTACATTGGGTCCACCTGCTGTCCAAGACCTCTGTAAATTTTTGAAGAGCAAAGATGTCACTTTGAAGATTAAGGTGTGCCTAACCCAAGCCATGGTATTTTCGGTAGTCTCATATACATGATAAAATCAGACAACAGAAAAGGCAGACTGCAGAAGAATTGACACATTCGAATTATGGTGGTTAAAAAAAGAATTACAGTGTTGGTGCAGAATATTGAAAGTGTCATAGACTACCAGAAGAACAAACAAATCTGTCTTGGAAGAAGTATGGCCAGAATGTTCCTCAGAAACAAGGATGTGGAGACTTCTCGCATCCTGTGGGTATTTGATTAGGAAGGACCAGTCCATGGAGAAGGATCTCATGCTTGGTAAAGGAGAGAAGATCAGCAGAAAAAGAAAGATGGATTGACCCAGAGGCTCCAACAACAGGCTCCAGCACGCATGTCGTGAGGATGGCAAAGGACTGGGATGTGTTCCATTCTGTTGTACGTAGAGTGGCTCTGAGTGAGAACTCACTCATGGCACCTAACAGCAGCTGAGATTCCGCTGGACCCGCAGCTGGAGGAGTCCCATGGGGTGGGTGACCCCATGTGTTACTGAGTGGCCCCTGGGGTTGCCATCTGTTAGCTTCTGGTGGTCAAAGATGATCAATGGCCAACTTCTTCTTATTCCTGCCTTCTTTCTCCATGGACTGCTTTCTATCAGGGCTCCAAGCACTGGGTTAGTATGCCCTCATCATAGCTTCATGACATCCTCAAAGACCTTGTTTCCAAATAAGGTCACATCACCACTTACTGTGGGTCAGAACATCAATGTAACTTTTTGTTTCTTCTTTCCAAGTGACTCAATTCCACTGGCAATGGCTCCTTCTGGATTATTAATGGATTGTTGCTTTTTCAAAGAACTAGTCCAGAAGAAAGTTGATTTTAGCAGAGAAGGGGAGAAACTCAGAAAAATGCTACACCTACTAAGAGAACTTACTTGAAAGTTATTATTTCAAACTAGAAAAGGCTGTATTTAAACATTAAGAGCTGGAAAGAATTGGCAAGTTTAAATGTTTATTTCTACATGTTCTCCCCCATCTTCTTAAAACTTTTTTTTCCCTCTTTCTCCCACCACCCCTGACACTTCTTCCCCTTCTTCTAACCCCACTGAACCAGGAGTAGGATTAGAGCCCCACAAAAAATAAGAATATGTTTTCCTTGCACACTTGCATGAAGTGCGCTAAATGTTTTCGACCTCAATTATGATACTCACATATTTGTGTGTGTAGTCATTCAGTGAATGTCTCTCCTGCATGGCTGGGAACACCTGTGGAGGAGGAACTTCATTCCCTTTTCTCTGTGGTGGATAAAAACCAGGCAGAGAGTCCCTGGCTCCAGCCTTCGTGTCCCAGTAAAAGAGAAGCTTGGGGCAGCTGGGACTGTGCTTCCAGAGCAACCAAGGCTACCAACAACAGCTCATCAAGTGACACCTAGTGTTCCGTTTCCCGTGCCTGTCATCGCAAAGTTGATAGTTCAAGTCCATTCCCTGCTCCAAGGAAGAAAGAGGAGGCTGTCTGCTCTTGTGATCCTCTGCCATCCTATATGGGATCCTTCTGAGTCAGAATTGATTCCCTGGTACTAGGGCTTTTTATGGATTTTAGGGGCAGACTATTAATAATATCATTAAAAGATTTGAAATATTGCCAGAATGACCATGACAGAGACATGAAGTGAGCATGGTCGACTGGAAAGTGACGCCAATGGACAAGGTTGCAACGGACCTGCAATTTGTGAGGCAAAACATCTCGGGAAGCTCCACAAGGCACGGTGTGACAGGTAGGCTTGTTGTGCCAACATGGCCAAAGAAGATAGGTAGTTCTGTTGTGACAACATGGCCAATGAACACTCCAGATCAATTGGGCGGAGCTAGAAGTGGCATGGTGAGCCCCGCCCTTGCCCTCTTGATCTTGGATCTTCAGGCCAGCCGGCTGCCTTGTTCATCCTGCGTCTCGATCTCCAAGCGACACTACCCGTGGGACATCTGATCGGCTGACTGCGTTGCTGTGAGTTGAGGATCCTTCAAGTCCTGCTTCATCACGCTCCTGGAATATGCATCTCTTGTGCTGGGGACTGTTGGACTCTGTCATCTGGCTGACTTTTGGTGACCTGCCTTGCTGTTTGCTGCTTGTGGCCGGATAGCCTGAATCGCTCTACAGAGGACTACTCAGTGGTCCTCAAGACTCCAAGGACTGCCAGTCTTCTAGCTGTCTCACACAAGTGAGTTGCATCGAGCCATTTGTACTGCTTTATAGATTAGTTAAACGTTTATTTCTTATGTTAGATATCTTTCTATATAACTATATAGAGGGAAATAATTAGTGTCCTGGTTTTGTTTCTCTAGAGAACCCTGTCTCACACACATGGAGACAGCCGCAGTATAGCGAGTTCTGCTGAATGAATTCTGGGTATGTTTCATTTGACATCCAAGTCTGCATCTGGTATCCCGCTCCCCGTAGTCACTGAAGAATTTAATATGTCCATTCCTATAGAGAGCAAAGCAAGGGCTCATGGACCAAGGGAGGTGACCTGCATTTCCCTGATGAACCACCAGATGGAGCACACCGGGCCATTTGTAGATACAAATGTATGAGGGGGTGAGGCGAGTGGGAGGGGCGCATGGAAACGTCAATTAGTGTTAATCTTTAGGTATCTTTTTAACAGATTAGAGAATTCTGTTTAATCAACTTAAACACAATGAAAACACATGTGAATCGAATGATATACGGATTACTTGACAAAACTCCTGTTTAAAAAGAAAAAAAAAGTTTTAAGATGGAATAATAAATAAAAATGTACGTTTTTTTGTATTCCCTGTACCACACAGCTAACTTTTCCATTGCGCCACTGATCCTGAGACTCCCCAAACGTTTCAAGATATCTTTTTGCCATAGATTTGCAAAGAGTACACTACTATTTGTTTTATCATGACATGAATCGAATTTTAAAAAGTGCCCCATTGACTAGCCTCCTTAAGCAGGTTGTCGACTAGACCATAAATGTGGGTGTTGTGTTTTCCCCAGAGCACCGTAAAACACACCCAGAATTAGTCGAGTGCACCCCTGAGTGCCGAGAAACACACTTTGGAGCCCCTCACACACTTAGCTGTTGGAGTGAGCTTTTATGGAGGATACTTGTTTCCTAAGAGGGGAACCTGGGTCTCTAACCTCAGAGTGGCATGGCCCTCTTCACAGACCAGACAAAGCAGCCAGCTGGGATGACCAGCTTATCCTGGTTTGCCCAGAACTTACTGATGTCAGCATCGCAACCCCACTCACTCCTGGGAACCGATAGACAGCTGCCACAGCCACAGTGTAAAGCTACCACCCTTTCTTTAGAGATGACCAGGTGAGCCCAAAGAATTTGGGACAAGTTTAATAACGGCAAGGAGGAAGACAAATTCTTAGCTCGGGAGGTTTTTTTTTTTAAGGGTGTAGAAACCAGCTCTGTTGAATTGTCTTAATTTACGTTTCCCTGGAAGCAAACCTGGGGACACAGGTTTGAGTGAAGTCGACGACTTTCCAGTTTCAGGAACATTTCAGAAGAAATCAACCCTGGAATGGAGCCAGTGGATTTAGCCTACAGATCAAGCCCTGCAATTTAGCCAGTGACAACCAATGGCACACACAGAACACCGTCCAACTCCCTTGCTTCGGAATCTTCCTCAGGACCACTGAGTAGAGGAAGACCCCATTTCGGGTGGAGGAGGCGGCCAATGAGGGCGCGGGAGAGTCTCAGTGAGGTGTCCTGGCTCACCAGCTGTACTGATGGGCTCGGATGGACGGTGAGTTGTGAGATGGACATAGGCCAAGCAGCGTTTCATTCTGCTGGTCATGGGTGGCCAGCAGTAAGAGCTGCAGCATAATTCGTGCTTGTTTGGGAGTGATCCCAGGAAGCACCTGCACAGGAAGGGGGATATGAGATTAGGACTGAGGACAGTCAGGAGAGGGTGTGTTCAACACAGGTTTCCCTGTGGGTGACTGGAGCTTAATTTCATTGCAGAGACTCCTGGGAGCCAGTGTAGAATGCAAACCTGGAGCTGCAATATTAAAATAGTCTATGGATAACATTCAGAACAATGCCATAAGCATTAAAAAAAAAAAAAAAGGATGGAATACCCAGAAGCAGTACATCAAAAAGAAAGGGTTGATAGTCAATCATTTCAAGAGTCAGCACCTGAGGGCTGAGCCCTGGTAGCGTAGAGGTTGTGTGTGAGACTGCGGCCCACTGGGTTGGAGGTTCAATTCCAGCAGTGGGGCCGGGCCTTCTACTCCCACCACCAGAGGGTAGTGATGCCAAAAAAACAAAAAAACAACAACAAAAAAAGAGTCAGCACCTGATTGAGAGCCAATGGTACTGCAGGAAGAAGTCCAAGCCGCACTGAAGGCATTTGTGAAGAGCGAAGTTCCAGGAATTGACAGAACAATTATAACATTGCAGTTGGCTGGTGAAGAACTTGAAGCACTTACTAGTTTATGCCAAGAGATTTGGAAGACAATTCTTTGGCCAACTGGTAGGAAGAGGTTCATATTTTTACCCATTTCAAAGGAAAGTAAGCCCACCGAATGTGGAAGTTACCAAATATCATTACCATTACATACAAGTAAAATTTTGCCGAAGATCAGTCAGCGGTGACGGGAGCAGTACATTGGGGCTTGTGATAAGCAGATAGCACATACGACCTTGCTGATAAAGTGAGGAGGGCTTGAAGTCCTTGCTGATGAAGATCAAGGATTGCAGTCTTCACCATGGATTACAAGTCCATGTCAAGAAGACCCAAATCCTCGAAACCAGACCAATATGACAAGTGGAGAAAAGATTGAGGTTGTCCAGGGTTTTGTCGTGCTTGGATCCACAATCAGGGTTCCTGGAAGCAGCAATTGAGAGATCAAGTGATGCACTGCATTGTGTAAACCTGCTGCTCAGGACATCTTCGAAGTGTGAAAGACTGGACTTCACTTTGAGGACAAAGGTGCACCTGACTGAAGCCATGTCTCACACACACACACACACACATTTAAGCTTTATTGACATAATTCACATTTCATATAATTCAGTAGTTTAAATATATTAAAAACGAGCTGTGCAGTCAACACCACATCAATTTGAGAATATTTTCTTCTGTTTTCAACTTCCTATTTTCCCATTCCCAGTTGCTGACTCTGTAGATTTACCTATCCTGAATTTCAAAAGAAGGAAAACATTTAAAAGTAAAGAGTGAAAAACATACATCCCCCCTCTCCAAAAACAAACAAACGAAAAAACAAACACCCCAAACAAAAATAACAAAACATTAGCTGAGCCCCGGTACCGTAGTGGTTGAGTGTGGGACTGTGGCTGGCTGGCTTGGCGGTTCAAATCCAGCAGCAGCAAGGCTGGGCCTCCCATTCTTACCAGAGGGCAGTGATGCCTTAAAAAAAAAAAAAAAGAGAACATTGAAAAACCTTAGTTGGAAAAAGCCAAGGTATTGTTGGACAGTGGCTAACAATGATGAAAGACTCGATGCATTTGCATTGTGGAGCTGGTCAAGAATATCGAAAGTATCATGGATGGCCAAAAACCTAAACAAATCTGCCTTAGAAGTACAGCCAGACTGCTCCTTGGTCTCACGTACTTTGGACATATTATCATGTCTCATGTACTTTGACCAGACCCTGGACGCGGACATCCTGCTGGTGGAGAAGCAGGACCGTGACAGAGAGGAGATGAATCGCCATGACAAGATCGATGGACACAGTGACTACAACTGTCGGCTCAAGCAGAAGAACACTTGTGAGGATGGTCCAAGTCCGGCTAGTATTTGGTTCTGTGGCACGGACCTGGGGTCGCTCGCCGTGAGTTGGACCGGACGGGGTGGTACCCACCACCGCCTGTGTAGAAGAGCGCTTCTCCCCGGGGGCTGGTGGGAGCTGCAGTGTTCAGACATCAGTTCCTTTTTGTCTTTGCTCCCGAGATGTTCGTTCCCCAGCACCCCAGGCTTGTCTGAGGCTCATAAAGAGTGGGCGCCCTCCGCCAGAAAAAAAGTCTTCAGGCAAAGAGGTGAGCTAGGGGCAGATGGAAGATCCATGGGATCTTGGGCTTGTCGCCTTCTCTGTCTGCTCCAACAGCCTCGGGTCTGGCCCCGCCCCTTCTTGAAGTCATTCCTCCTGGGTCAGGTGAGAGTGAGAGGGTGAGCCTTGCCAGTGTGGGCGATGGGTGTGTTGGCCTCAGACACACAGCATCATGCACACTCCACAAGGCACTGCTGTGTCTGGAACCCTTTTCTTTTGTCACAGAAAGACGCCCCACTCTCAGTGTGCCCGGTGAAGTCACCGCACTGCCTTTGTTTCCAGGAACCCCTGGCTGCTAACGGCCGGGTCAGCAGTTCAAATCCACTAGCTGCTCCTCAGGAAAAAGACCAGACTTTCTATTCCTGTAAAGCTTTACAGTTTCAGAAATGCCCAAGGGCTTTTCTTCTGTGTCCCACAGGCTGACTGTGCATCAGAATAGAGCCATCTCTGTGGAAGGGAGTTGTTTGTTTGTTGCCTTAATTTCAATCGGATTCATTTTTTTATAGTTATTTTCAATCTGTGACATGTGAGCCTGACCTTCCTTTATTTAAATAAAAATTGAGTTGTTTAAAAACAGACATGTTAGGATTAAGGCGAGGGCATAGAAAATAAAATAAATAAATAAATAAATAAAAAACCCCAGACACTTAAGTAATAGCTGAACAGGTGGGCTGTTGATATGGTAAAAGTTCTGAAGGCGAGATCCTGGATGAAACGTTTTCTCCAATGCTCAGTGCTTCTCTGTTGCTTTCAGAGCCTTTTGGTCCAAGATTAAACTGTATTGCTGTGCTAGGTTTTCATATTAGGTGGTCTATTATCTGGGGTACCGAATGGACAGGCTGTGATTCATGGTGGTATCAAGATCGCCAGTCCTGGGTACTTTTCGGAAACATGCTATGACAGGCTTCCTTGGTATCTGTCTTTTCACGCTGCCTAAAAGGGGGTCTTCGTCTGATTACCAGCATCTTCCTGAGGTCACAGATGACCCTGGCAGCTTTAGACGGAGCCACCAGACAAGGGCGTAAGAGAGAGAAGGCACGTCTTTCAGAGAAGGAAAATATGGCCCATGCCCGGTGCATTTGCAGTCATGTCGGCACGCAGACAATCCTAAACAAAAGAGGGTGTTTTGATACGCAAAGCTGTGACTTCCAGCCTTGCCGTGCTTTGAGGGGGCAAGATGCCAATTGCACTCCGTGTAGTCATTGAGAAGCAGCAGCAGTATAAAAAGGGATGGCTATTAATGAACAAGGCTGTGATTTAAAGCCTCCTGCCCTAGGCACAGCCGCCTTCGTCCAAAGCAAATCTGAGATCGCCACGTTTTCTGGAAATAGGTCAAGTTCCTGAGTCTCTTGTAGGAACACCCAAGGCCACGAGAGGGAGCTCTTTAGTTGTGTATTTAACCTGTTCTGTTTTAGAAGAATAATATTAAAAAAAAAAAATGACTCTAGGGCTATGAATTCTGATGTGATTCTTGTTGAGCATGTTATGAAATTTCCTCCCAGACATTGTTTTATTTTCAGCTTATTTGTGTGAAATTTCACTTTAAGAAGTATAATGTGACCCCAAATCTTTCAATATGTATAAAATCCCACCGGAATCATGGCATGAGAGAAGCAAGAGACATAAGTTTAAATTATTGTAATCCCACGGGTCTTTTGACTATTGTTTCTCTCTCTATGTTACCGCACAAAGAAAATTTATTGGAAATATTAATACTGTCTGCTTAGATCTTTTATGGGAAGACACGGAGGGGGTGCCCTGTGTGTGATTCGGGCAGCAAGACCCTCCCCGTCCCCCACGCCTCCCGCACCCAGTTTTCCCAGAGTGATTTTTGTTTGCTACCAAAGACAATTTCCAGGGCCCGTTCACTGTTTGTTATTCAGATTTACATCTGCAAAGCTTGTTGGGCTTTTCTTCCATGGGCTGCTTGGTTTCTTCTTCTTCTTCTTTATTTCTATTTCTTGTATATATTTTTTGCCTTTTTCCCTTTTTCCATTAAAGACATGGCCCTCTCCAACAATGCTTTATGAGAGGCTAACAGCCTCAAAACCACACCCAGGCATGCCACCTTTCATAGACAAATCCTTCCCCCTATTTCAGAAAACAAAAAAGTATTAATTCATAGGATGTTCTCAATTTGTTATTTTGGTGTCTTCCCTTACCAACAAGCCTTTGCCATTTGCCGTGCTAAGCCTACAGTTGAACATGAGATTATAAAACACTCTCTCACTCGCTGCACCTAACCCGTTCTGACGCAAAGCGTCCCCACAGCACAGATGTGTGAAATTAAGTTACAATTAAATCAGTCTCCACAGTTCTATAAAAAACTTTTATCAAAATCTGTTTAGGAATTCTCACTCTGATATTTGGCCACCAATTACCCTCCTTTTTTCTTTTCATAAAGTACACACGTTATAACGGCATGTATGTTTATCATAAACATTTTAACAACACCTTTTGCATCGAGGTCAAAATCGTAGCCCCCTTTAGCCCTCCATGCAGATCTCTTTTTTCTCGGAAGTATTCACCGTTCCAATCTCAGTTGTCTGACGAGCTTCTCCCTCTCTGCAAAGTTTAAAAAGGAAACTATACGCGTTGTTGGTCTACCTAGAGGAGTTAGGGTCTAAGTATCGCCGAATTGCCGTTTTTTAGTAAGCAGTGCGGTTCGGAGAGCTTTCCGTTTCGCTCCAGGTAGACCTGCATCCTTCTTCATAACTGCTAGAGTATACTCATCTCTCTGGCCATCCTCAGTATAACATGCCCCCCGACTCCCCCCACCCCCAGCATCCCCATTTCTATTGGTCTTTCTTTCCTGCCTTCTGAGCTCTGCTTTAGGGCAGATGTTACCCTTCTAGTCTCTCATGACCGATGGTCCCCAGACCCCTGTCCCTCTCTGGCATTCACGCTCACTCAGCAACTCTGTTGTTCGGCTGAAAACTCATCTCAGGAGTGGGTTCTGTTCCAGACAAGGGCCCCAGTTTTGGGGGGTCACACCGGTCTCTTTCAGATCAATAAACCTGGTCTTAAGTGTGCATTTTGTTCAACATGTTCCCCCCACCCCCCTCTGTTCAGAACTTTGGGAGAAAGATGCGGCTCTCTATTCCTGTGAAGCGTTTCAGTCTCAGAAACCCGCCAGTGAGGGAGGTTCTACCCTGTCCGGTCATGTCCTTCTGAGTCAGAACCGACTGGGTTGCAGTGAGTGGTTGTGGCTGAGTCCAGACATTGCATTGTGACTCTCATCGGAGGAGCAGTCAAGAGTGGGCGCCGAGCATCCTCGGGGACTCCTGCTGTCAAGGCCAGCGAGGCTGCGGTGGGTGTGGTCCAGAGTCCTGGGGGCCGCGTGTTTCCTTACGTCCTTGGTTTTCTTCCCTCTTTGTTGCTCAGGATGGGGAGGGATTCACGGTTGAATCTCAGATGGCCGCTGGCAAACTTCTAAACGTGTGGATGCTACTTGTGCTAGTAGGATGAGGGACCTTGTCTTCCTGGGTTATGCTGTTATGTCATGTGAGATCATGCTATGTTATGTCATGCCTTGCTGTGTTGGTACTGTGGTCCTAAGTTCCTAAGCCCATGGAGCTCATTCTCTCAGGGTTATGGCTTAGAAGTTTCAGGAAGTTGTTCCCCTGTAGGCCCTAGTACATCTGTGCATAGATTGGTAGCTCATACGAATCCATTGGCTTATGCATTTGGAGTGCCTGTGTGCCGTAGCCTGGACCCAGGCGAAGTCTCTAGGAGGAGGGATACACTTACATTTTATGTTACTCAGAATCTGTCCTCTTGACTGTTTCCACACCCCCCCTGCCCCCACTCCCCCACGCCCCCAACCCAGGAATCACAGTGTGACACTTGCACCTGGGAGACGGATGGCAGAGGTTTCTGAGAGTACCTGGCTTTGAGGAGGAGGGAGGGTTTCCACTTCCTCAAAGATTCCTTTGCCAAGGAAAAGGGGTGCCTGCGACTTTTGTTCTGCTGGGCGCCACTTGTTTAGCTTCAGGAAGAGGTGGAATCCTATGCTGCAAAACTTTGTTGAGTGC
>PVJH01048443.1:0-10704 GCA_004026705.1 Nesogale talazaci | reverse complement strand
TTGTTGCATGTTATCACTCTCTGCCCTCAGACCTTTTCCACAAATGAATAGGGTTAAAAATCTGATAGCAATCTATTTTATCTTAGCTTAATTAAAGAAGCACATGCTTCTTTATTAAAGAAGGACATGCAGGGCTCACATAGAAACAATGGCAACATATGTGCTTGATACAATTTAATGATGAATTGTCATAAAATTTGTAAGAGCACTCCAATAAAAAAGATTAATAATAAAAGAAAAATAAGAAGCACATACCTGTATCTAGTCTCTTTACTTATGCACACACATTAATACACACAGGTTTTCAAACACATTGAAATGATTGTTTTTATTTACTCATGTGTCCATTTCACAAAAAGCACTTCTTTGAATATTGATTTTCTCCTTCAATATTACTGAGTGGGGGCTTCTCTTACTCCACTATGATGGCTCCTTTACAGTGTGTGTGTGTGTGTGTGTGTGTGTCCCAGGGGGTCTGCTACAGGGGCGGGGCATTGCCACACGGGCCATGTCCACTCGTGCTGCAGTCAGGCTTGCTCATTTGCTGGGAACAGTTGCTACCCGGGGGTGAAGTCATGAGCTGCGGTCAAAAGTAGAGACAGCATCTCCATACAGTCAGAACAAGACACTCTGTATCAAAGTTGTGGTTACAGGAAATGCAAAAGCTAAACCCACAGGCATAGAGGAAAACCGCCCTGAAATGTCAGCTTTAAACTCCATGTGGCTGCTGTAAGCAGGTGGACCCCAGGAAGCTGAAGTTTCCCATGGGTGGGTGGGGGCTGAGGCAGGTGCCATGGGTGACCCTTCTCAGTGCTGGTGGTAGTGTGTGTGATGTGATCCCCACTGGGAACCTGGCTTTGTTCACTCCAGAGCTTAGACACACAGGACAGGACCGGCCTGTCCGTCATTTTCTGGCAATTTGGCAGCTCTTGGGGAGGAGAGTGTGGCAGTTACATAATCTCTTAACTTGTGAAAGGGTGGAGTCTAGCCTGTCGGTCAGGTCATAGCCAGTGAGGCCTCCATGGGCATGGCCTTCTGAGGGTTCTGGAGACTCCTGTCTTCCCCCTGGAGGTGGGACACACACAGTCCCTGCGGAGACATTCCTACTGACAGTCCACATGGGTCTACACTGGCGGAGTCAGCGCTCAGGAGTGGGAGCGTCCCGTGGAGTCACTCACCAGTACAGAGATGCCTCTACTGTCACTGGATCTACAAGACTTCCCGCCCCCTGGTCTGTGGGCTTCCTGCATTCAACGTCATTGCATGTGTTGCATGAATCTGAAGAGGAACTTATAAATTGGTGTGTTAGTCCGGGTAGACTACAGAAACAAACTCATAAATACACATATGTACATTAGGGAGAGGCTTATATATAAGAGGTTTATGTACAATGTTCTCAAGGGAATATTGAGGAAGCATCACAGCTGAGTCTAGCCCAAGACCATAAGTCCGATACTAGCCCATATGTCTGATACCAATCCATAAGTCCTCTTCAGACTGACGGAGCACATGCAATGATGCCAGGACATTCACAGGCCAGTGAGTGCAGAGTCGTGTCTATCCATGGTGGTAGAAGCATCTCAGTGCTGGCAGGGGTCTTTCTGTAGCTCCTCAACAGCGGCAGGAGTCTCTCTGTGGCTTTTCTGGCTTCAGAGGTCTGATTCCATCCCAGGAAGCCCATGTGGCTTCTCCTCCAAGATGTCTTGCAGGGAGCCAACCTTCTGTCTTGTCGGGTGTAATGTCTCTCAAGGACTGAGTCTTGTGTTTTGTCAGCAGAGCGTCTCCACTGCACTGAGTTATAATTCTCTCACCTCCAAGGGGAAATACCATGAGATTTCCAAGAATTCTCAGGAGAAAGCCATGTCCACACAGAGGTCTCATTAGCTATCTCCTGATTGATAGTTAGTCTCCACCCCTACACTCCCAATCCTAAAATTGACACAAGATTACACGACTGCCACAACTGGTATCCGACCTATGGGCTAATATCAGAGTTATGGACTTGATCTGGACTTAGTGGGATGTTTTCTCAATATGCAATTGCTCTTTTATAAAAATCTCTTTCCTATACACATATGAGTTGTGGCAGTCATGTACTCATGTCAATTTCATGCTTGGGAGTCTAGTTTGTCAATATGGAGATAGCCAATGAGTAGCCAATGAGTCCTCTGTGTGGGCATGGCTTTCCCCTGAGATTTCTGGGAAATCTTGCGGTATTTCACAATTGGACAGAGTCTCCAAGATGACGAACTACTGACAAGACAAGATGGTAGTGTCTGAGAAACTGGAGGAGTCTGAGGAGGAGTCACGTGGCCTTACCCTGATGAAATCAGATCTCTGAAGCGTGGAAAGCCACATGGAGACCCCTGCCAGTGCTGAGTTGCTTCTACCACCACTGGATGCTGTTGATGGACTCTGAACCCTGGAAATGAGGAGCCATGGGGAGACCCCTGCCAGCACCAGGACGTCTCTACTGCACGTGCTTCATGAGTCAGAAGGAGACTTTATAGACTGGTATTGAACATATGGACTGATATCGGATTTATTACTTTGGACTTGACTGAGTTGGGATACTTTCTCAATGCTCCATTCCTCTTGTATATAAACCTTTTGCTTATATCCATATTCATGTCTATGTATTTGTTTCTCTAGTCTATATGGACTAACACATGAGTATCTATGAATTTGGTTCTCTAGTCAACTGGGACCAACACAAGGTGTCCTCCCACTTGTCTGGGTCACTGCAAACTAGCTACAACTCAGCTCCAGACCCTTTTCAATCCTGTGTCCAGTCTGAAAGGAAAATCAGCCTGCCCCTTCTGAGTTGAGACCCGTCCCTGAGCAGACAGGGTAGAAGTGAGGTCACTGAACAGAGCAATGGGCAGGCAGGAGATGGGGACCGTGGGGGGAGGGGTTTGCTAGGACATCTTGGACTGTTGCACCCATGACCTTCCCCGCCAGGTCACCGCCAGGCAGGCGCTTCTAAGTGATTGGTGAACCAGTTATGCACCAGGTCATGGATGACCATGGTCCATGCATGATCATGCCTCTGATTTTCAACCCTGCAATTCCAGTAGGGCCTCCCTCAGACACCCATGTGCGACAAATACCCTCGTCTGTCTTGTCTTATCACATCTTATGAATTTCCACTCATAATGGCAATGACTGGCTACTCCAGGATATAGGACACATTGACCCTAGTCCTGGAGAACAAGCAACATTTCTGGAAATTCACAGTGAAAATCATCTTCTTTTACATTCTTCTAACTCTCTAATTGATTGTAGTTTGATCATGAGTTACTAATCCACCATGCATGAACATTCAATTGTCTTTTTCCAAATCATTTTATTGGGGTCTTGTACAACTCTAGATGATAGATAGATAAATAGATAGATAGATAGATAGATAGATAGATAGATAGATAGATAGATCCATTGTGTCAAGAACATTTGTATATTTGCTGCCATCATCATTCTCAAAACACCTTCTTTTTACTTGAGCCCTTGCCATCAACTTCTGATTTTTCCTGTCACTCCCCACACCCTTCCTTCACAAACTCTTGATAAATTATAAATTATTACTACTTTGTCATGTTTTACAATGACCAATATCTCCCTTCACCCACTTTTCTGTTGGCTCTTCCCCAGGGAGGGGGTATATGTAGATCTTTGTAATTGGTTCTCCTTTTCTCCCCCACCTTCCCCTTCCCCTCCTGGTATTTCTGCTCTCATTATTGGTCCTGAGGGGTTTATCTGTCCTGGATTCCCTGTGTTTCCAGTTCCTGATCTGTATGGGTGTACATGCTCTGGTCTGGTAGAATTTGTTAAGTAGAGTTGGAGTCATGATAATGAGGAAGCATAAGCATTAAAGAACTACAGAAAAGTTGTATGTTGCATTGTTGCTACACTGTTCAAGCTGAAAGAACTGAGGAAAAATATTCAACCTTGATTTGTAATATTAAAAGATTCTACGAGCAAATGTTGAATGGTGCAGGAAGCACCAAAAGACAATGAAAAGAACACACAATCACAGTACGCAAAAGAACACGTCTGCATCCAACCATTTCAACATTTGATCAAGAACTGATGTCACTAAAGGAAGATGTCTAAGCTGCCCTGAAGGCATTAGCCCAAAAACCAAGGCTCCAGAAACTGATGGTTCACCAACTGAAATGTTTCAACAAGCTGTTAAAGAATTAGAAACACTCCCTCAACTATGTTGATACATTTAGAAGCAGAGCTACCAAGCTAACTGACCAGAAGACATACAGATGTGTTCCTATCCCAAAGAAAGGTGATTCAACAGAATGTGGATATTATACAAGGGGGTACCAAAATAAACCAAATTTGTTTTTCAAAGCTATGTATAAAATAACCTTTTCACTTTAAAAGTACTCTCCATTGATTTCAGGGGCTCAGGTGTTAAGGTGGAGGTTCGGAGAATGATGACAACAGCGGACATGCAAAGAAGCGTGGCACAATATATGTATTGTGAGAAACGATGCATGAGCCCCCAATAAAATGATAAAAAGTACTCTCCATTACACTTAATCCATTTGTCACATCTGCAATTCCATTCTCAGAAACATTTTTCAAACTCATCTGTTGGATGTCTGACAGCACCTTCCTGGTTTTTTCAGTTCACCTTTTCTACATCGGCAAATTGATCTGCATTCATGGGAACAAAAAGAATCTGCATGGAACAAGGTCAGATGAGACAGGTATGAATAGAGGAAGAGAGGCATGCTGTCTTTTGCCAAAAAAAAAAATGGGTCATTGAGATAACTGCGTGAGCAGGTGCATTGTCCTGATAGCAAAATCAGTCCCCCATCTGGCACAAATCAGGCCTTTTTTGTTACTGTGTTACACAGGGTTCTCTAGAGAAACAAAACCAGGACACTAAAATTTATATAGGTAGAAGGAAATATAAGATAGGGAAAAACAATTTGCTAATCTATAAAGCAGTACAAATAGCTCGGTGCAAGTCACTTGCGGGAGACAGCTAGTAAACTGGCAGTCCTTGGAGTCTTGAGGGCCACCAAGTGGAGTCTTCTGTAGAGCTATGCGGCCACAAGTCACAAGCAGCAAAGCAGGTCACCAACAGTCAGCCAGATGACAGAGCCCAACAGTCCTGAGCTCAAGAGATGTATATTCCAGGAGGGTGACGAAGCAGGACTTGAAGAAACCTCAATTCACAGCAGCACAGTCCACAATTACGTGTCCCATGGATAGGGTTGCTTGGAGTTTGAGGCTCAGGATGAACAAGGCAGCCGGCTAGTCTGAAGAACCAAGAGCAAGAGAACAAAAGCAGGCCTCAATGAGCATGTTCTATATCCTCCCTTCAATTGACCTCGTGTGTTCATTGGCCATGTTGGCATCCACTCCTTGCCAACATGGCACCTGTACACAATTCTTTAACCATATAAAATTTTCAGACATCAATGAAATCAAACTTATACTTAACATCAAACATCTATCATAGATATAAATGAGAATACAGAGTCCAATTATTGCTGATATATGATACATGAACAAAGAAATCAGTAAGCTCATATACAGAAAATACTTGAAAAATCACAAACGTCACTTTTGCAATTGATCACGTGGTCATAATTGGTAGGTAGAACTACCTTCTATCCATTCTGTATTACCTTTTCCCTCAGCAATCATCTCAGATGGTTGTGGTTTTTTGCCTGGTGGGGTGACCCAGACCTTCATTCCTGAGAGGTCTAGGTCATCAGATGTCCTGTCATGATGGGGTTGCTGTAATTTACCATTTACTTTTATCACATGGTAGCACTAAGAGTCGGCCTATGGGATCTCTTGGATTCCAGATATATTCCTCTTTACCCCCATTATGTAACACCAGTCCAATTTCTTCTTGGTAATCTGCGTCAATCACACTACTCAGTACAGTGACACCCTTCCTGATCTGTTGATCCAAAGGCATGAGAAGCCCAAAGTGGCCAGGGGGCATTCTCAGCTGCCAGTTCAGTGGAATCCATGCTGTGTTTCCAGGTGAGAGAGTTCCTTCCTTTGAGAGCAAGACCTCCAGGCCCAAAGCACATAGGGTTGCTGGGACAGGAGGCAAATATACTGCAAGTGGGTCAATTGGAGTAATAGTGAGTGGTGCCACTCCAGTTTCCACCCCTTGGTTCCTAGACCCTTGAATCCTGGCTATTGGAAACACAGCACCATATATTGGCCGCTGGTTAAAAGGGTATACAGCTTCCTGGAGAACACTACCCCAGCCTTCCAAGTTGTTGTCACGTAGTTTGCGTCACAGTTGTGTCTTCAGGAGCCCATTCCATCGTTTTATCAAGCCAGCTGCTTCAGGATGATGAGGAACATGATATGACCAGTGGATTCCATGGGCATGGCCGCACTGCTGTACTGAATTTGCTGTGAAGTGAGTTCCTTGATCTGAAGCAATGCTTTGTGGGATGCCATGCCGGTGGATGAGGCATTCTGTAAGTCCACAAATGGTGGTTTGGGCAGAAGCATTGCATGCAGGGAAGGCAAATCCATATGCAGAATAGGTGTCTATTCCAGTGAGAACAAAAACCACTGGCTATACATACCTACAGGTCCACCAGCAGTGGATAAGACTTACTATCTTCCCACAGCCCCTCCAACAATTATTGTTTTCTGATTTTTTTAATTGAGTTATCCATGAGGGTGCTAGGTGGTATTTCATTGTTGTTTTGATTTGTATTTCTGTTATGGCTAATGATCAGGAACATTTTCTCACATGTTTATTGCCCATTCGAATTTCTGCCTCTGTTAAACTTCTATTCATTTACTTTGCCCACCTTCTCAGTGGGCAGTTTTGATCTTTTTGAAAGCTATCAGGGTATTGTAGATTTTAGTAACAAGGCCTTTATCTGATTCGTCATTGCTAAAGATGTTTTCCCAGTCCGTGGTCTCTATTACCCTCTTGGTGAATTATTTTGATGTACACAGGTGTTTTATCTTCACTATATCCCATTTGTCTATTTGTGACTCCTCTGTGTTTGTGTCTTTCCCTATTTCTGATAGTCTATGCAATCCCTGCACCAAAGTTCTCAGGTTGGTCCCAATTCCCTCATTGATGGCCCTAGTAGTCAGGGGTTTTACTTCGAAGTCTGTGATCCTCTTTGAGTTTATTCTAGTGCATGTAATGAGGTAAAGGGCTTGCTTCATTTTTCTACAGGTAGATATCCATTCTTTTTCAGCACCACTTGTTGAAAAAGGCATCTGCCTCCCATTTGATAACTTTTGGACCCTTATCAAAGATCAGTTGTCTGTATGCTGATGTTTTTATTTCTGCGTTTTCAATTCTTTTCAATTGGCTTGAACATCTCATTATGCCAATACCATGCTGTTTTGACAACTGTGGCTGTACAGTATGTGCTAAAATCTAGTAAGGCAAGCCCTCCCACTGTGTCTTTCTTCTTGAGGAGATCTCAGCTAATTCTGGGCTTCTTCCCTCTCCATCTGAAGTTTGCTATTATTTTTCCATTTCTTTGAAGAAAGTTGTGGGTAGTTGTATCAGAATTGCCTTAAACTTATATAGTGCCTTGGGTAGAACTGTATTGAGTCTTCCAATCCAAGAGCATGGGGTATTCCTCCATTTGTGGAAGTCACCCTTGGTTTCTTGTAATAGCGTTCTGCAATTTTTTTTTCATATAGATCTTTTGTTCTTTTAGGTAGGCATATCCCTAGATATTTCAGTTTGGGCTTTGATATTGTGAAGGGCACCTCTTTTTCTCTCCTCTTCTATGATCTTGTCTGATGTGTATAGCAGTCCAATATATTTCTGATTATGGATCTGGTATCCTGCCACTCTGCCATGCTCCTCTATTGCCTCCAGTACTCACTCCCCTTGTGCAGCTTTTGGGATATTCCACATATAAAATCATATCATCTGCGAATAATGATAGGTTCACCTCTTCTTTCCTGAGGCAAATTGCTTTGACGTCTTCTCTGTGCCTTATGCTGTTAGCAAATACCTCCAGTGGAACAAGGGATATCCTTATCTGATCCCTTTTTTCAGTTGGATTGTGACCATCTTTTCTCCAATGACTATCACATTGGCTGTTGACTTTTCATATATATCTTATATTGTCTTGAGGAACTTTCCTGTTCTTCCTTTCTTCTCCAGTGTCCTACACAGGAATTGGTGTTGGGCTTTGTTGAATGCCTTTGCCGCATCTATTGATATTATCATATGATTCTTAGAGTTTTCAAGTCAATGTAGTGAATAAAACTAGTGGTCTTTCATATGTTGAATCACCCTTGCATCCCGGGTATGTACTCCACTTGGTCATGGTGAACTCTTTGTTTTATATACTTTTGTATCCTATCGACCAGGATTTTATTAAGGATTTTTGCATCAATGTTCATTAGGGATACTGGTCTGTAGTTCTCCATTCTTGTGGAATCCTTGCCCAATTGCAGCATCAGTGTTATACTAGTTTCATAGAAGGAGGTTGGGAGTTTGCCATATTTTTCTATGTTTTGGAAGAGTTTGTATAGGATTGGTATCACTTTTTCCCTGAATGCTTGGTAGAATTCTCCTCTAAAGTCATATGGTCCAGGTGATTTTTTTATTGTTGTTGGTAGTCCCTTGATAACCTTGTCTATTTCTTCTATTGCTCTGGGTCTGTTGAGATAATTGACGTCCATTGGGCATCATCCCTGGAGGGACTATTTTCCTGAATCTGACCCTGATTCGATACTATTTCTTTTCTTGGTATTAGTGGGATTGTCCTGCTGACTCTGCTCTAGTCGCTGTAAATTCTGTGCCAACATACCAGGTATGAAACACTCTTACTTTTTCAGGTGTGCTTATATTGCTACGAAACACCTTCTGATAAATTGCCTTTGCTGTGTCCCATAAGTTTTGTATGTCATGATTCCAGTATCATTGGTTTCTAGAAATGTCCTAATTTCATCTCTGATCTGGGTCAGTATGCATGCCTTTTGCAATAGAGAGTTGTTCATCCTCTGAATTTTGCCCTAGTTTTCTTCATCTTCCTTTTGCTGATTTTCAACCTTAGGGCACAGTATTCTGAGAGGTCTGTATGGTATCAATTTATGAGGATTTATGTACTTAAATTTATGTAGATATGCCTAATGCCCCAGCATGTGGTCTATATTGGAATATGTGCCATGTGGGCTTGAAAAGAATATGAACTTTTTTGTATTGGGATGAAAAGTTCTGTAGATATTGATCCAGTCAAATGGTCTAATTATAGTGTTTAGATATCTAGTCACCTTTGTGAATTTCTTCCTCTGTGATCTGTCATTCTCAGAGAGTGGCGTATTGAAGTCACCCACTACAATTGTTGAGGCTGTGAGTTCTTTTATCACCTTTTGGACTCTTCAGTTTATGTATTCAGAGTTTCTCTCTTTCATGGAATATATGTTTTAAAAACTTATTGGTTTGTTGTCTACCATTTCCTTGAGCATATAGGGTGACCATCCTTATCTCTCTTTATGGTCTGCACTTTGAGATCAATTTTATCTGAGATTAGGATTGCTAGCCCTGTTTTCTTTTTTTAATTGTTGTTTGTTTGGTATGCATTTTTCCAGGCTGATTCTCAACCTATTTTTGTATGTCATCTTGAAATATGTCTTCTGTAGATAGCAGATTGAGGGTTGTATTTTCTAAGACAGCCTACTCACCTCCTTTTATTCAATTGTCCAGTTCAATCCACTGCTATTTAGACTTATATCTCCAACTGTGGAATATGTGATGTTGTCCCATATCTGTTGTGTTGGGAGTTTACATACCTCCCTTTCTTTTCAGTGCATTGTGCATGTGAATGTGAGGACTGATCTTTCTTGATTTCTTTCTACCCTTAAGATATTCCTATTTGGGGGGCTGCTTTCTTTTTGTTGGAATCTGGGTGGGGTTCTTCTATGTGACATTCTCTTATTTATGCTTGATGATTGCTGTTCTTCTGCCCATACTAGGTCAGCTAGCATCTTTTAAAAGGCTGGATTTATTCTAATGTATTCTTTGAGCTTTTCCTTGTCTGCAAAAACTATTACTTCATCTATCTTGACAGATAATTTGTCTGGGTTGAGTAATCTTGATTTAGCACTATTTTCCTACAATTTTTGGAATACATTGCTCTACCCTCTCTTCCTCTTCATAGTGTCCCCTGATAGGTCTGTGTATATTCTTTTTGGGGGGCATCACTGCCCTCTGGTGGTTATAGGAGCTACCCAGCCTTGCTCCTGGAGAGCAGCAGCTGGATTTGAACCGCCAAGCCTGTGGGCCACAGTCCCACACTCGACCACTATGCCACAAGGGTTCAGCCCAGGTCTGTGTATATTTTTAATTTGGAAACTTTATATACGATTGCTTTTTTTTCCTTACTGCTCTCATCATTTTCTCCTTCCCCTCAAAGTTGAACACTTTAACTATTATCTGTCTTGGGACTTCTTCTTGGGCTTCAGTCTAGCTGGTGTTCTTTCAACCTCCTGAATGGTTTCCTGGTTTTCATTCACTCAATTTGCCAAGTTTTCCTCCAAGACTTCTCTATCATTGCAGATGACTTCTTTGTTGTATCTTTCTCTGGTAGACCAATAATTCTGTTATTCCTCTTTATAGTAACAGACATAGTCATTACATTTTGTTCAGTGTCTGATAATGTTATTAAATTTTTGTTTGCAAAAAAAAATTTTTTTGTTTGCATATGTTAAATTCCACTT
>PVJH01048442.1:0-10939 GCA_004026705.1 Nesogale talazaci | reverse complement strand
ACCTGATGAAAGGAGCCCTCGAGGCACAGTGGGGGAAGCATGGATTCCAAGGTTGGCCATTCAAATCCACTAGCTGTTCTGAGGGCGAACGATGAGGCTGGCTGTCCCCACAGAGTCACCATCTCCACAGCTCTCTGGAGTCCTTCAGCCCCTCCCTGTAAGGCCACCAAGAGTTGACTTTGCTTTGTTTTTGTTTTTGTTTTTGTTTTTGGGGGGTGGGGGTTGGCATCACTGCCCTCTGGCGGTGGTGGAAGCTACCCAGCCTTGCTCCCGGAGAGCTGCCGCTGAATTTGAACGGCCAAGCCAATGGGCCGCAGTCCCGCACTCAACCCCTACGCCACCGGGGCTCAGCTCCAGGAATTGACTCTGACACCCTGGCAGTGTGGGCTGACTAGCTTCAAGATTGGCTTCCAAACACCGCCCTTCCCCCCCCCACCCCCCGCCAAGGCAGCGCAGAAGAAAGGCCTGGCAACCCGTTTCTGAAAGGTCCAGCCGTGAAAGAAAGCCCTGCGAACACAGCTCTACTCTGGTTGGCGACAGTGGGGATTGAGTAGGCCCTGCAGGCTTGGTACTCTGCGGGGGAGGCAGCCAAGGGGGCATCTGCCCTGTGCCTGGGCGACATTCTGGAAGGGGCGAGCAGAGACGCACACCAAGGGGCAACGCTGCCTCTGAGGACATCCCTGGGTGGATACGCATGTGCGTGCGCACACAGGCACGCATGCGCACAGAGCCACCCAGGCTCTCTCTAGGGTTCCCGCCTCTCTGTAGCTCTTTACTGGCTCTTGACAGTCTCGCGAGAACTTCATGTGGGTTTCATCTGCAAACTTTGAGGTCCGCAGCCCGGTGCCACCACAGCGCCCCCGGGAAACAGAACCCACGAGATAAGGGGACATTTGAGCCCCCCTACTCCCCCATGGACTCTCCTTCCCAAGAGTAAATGGTCTTGGTTGGCGTGTTTGTTTTCTTGAAAGCGTGAGAAAAAAAGATCATCCGTTCCCAGTTGTGCCCCAAAAAGGAGGCTTCAGTGTCCACTAGCTCTGGGTTCCAGAACTGCCCAGCTCCGCGCCCTGGGACCTGCTGCTCAACTCCTCAGAGCTCTGTCGCTGTCTGCGGCATGGCATGTCGGTGGGTGCCCCGGGCCCCTGGAGCTGGAGGGCTGAGAAGACTTCCTGCAGGACGGGGAAGGAGCTGGAGCCCAGGCTCCGGGCAGGAGGAGGGAGATCTCCTTCAGGGGCAGGGACTCAGCTCTTGGGCCAAGGGCCAGACAACATCCTCAACTTAGAAACTGGCGAGGTGGAGTCGAACGCACCCCTGATGAGATGGCCGGGGGTACCATGGCGCTTACATGCCGGGCTACTGACTCCAAGGTCAGCGGTTCGAGGCCCTAAGGGGCCCCGCGGGTGAACGAGAGGCGCTTTCTACCTCCGTGGAGAGTTTCCGCCTTGGAGACCCACAGGGGGCGGCTCCTGCAGTCAGTCAGGGCCAGGGCGTGAGTGGGCATTCCCTCGATGGCAGCGTCATCTGGACCTGTTACTCTTGAAGGGGGATGTGTGTGTGTGTGTGTGTGTGTGTGTGTGTGTGAGAGAGAGAGAGAGAGAGAGAGAGAGAGTCATGCTAACTGCTTGTGCTCGTGGGCTCATGGCACTGATTTTATTTCCCGTTTGGGGTCTCATGGAAGGCTGCCTTCAGCTGTGGGGACGGAGGTTCTAGTTCGGGCCTGCACGGGGGCTCTGCAGTGGCTGGGGCCAGGGAGGGGTGGAAATCGGGAGGGGCTGCCAGGAGACCCTGCGCACTGCCGTGGGGTCCATGCCCCCTCAGAGCTGCCCTCTGGGGCAGGGCAGAACCGCCCCCTGTGGGCTCCCCAGGCCGTCACTCTCGACGCAGGTGAGAGTCGTCTTGCTTCTGCAGGGGGCTCAAACGGCCGACCTCCCCGTGGGTGGGTTCGCAGCCACCAGAGCCCCTGTGAAGGGAGTGTGGCCGGGGCACTTTGGGCAGGAGCCGCCACAGGGTGGTCTGTGACCGGGAGAGCAGTCCGCTTCGGCTGGACCCCAGCAGGAAGCAGAACCATTGTTCCTGCCTGCCCTGGGGATTCAGGGAGCAGGGGCCTGGGGCTGGGGCAGGGGGCAGAGACTCAGAGGCTGAGCTCTGCCCCGGCCCACCTGGCCACCCCCCTCTGCAGTTCTGGGGCGCTGTGTGCCGTGGCCCAACAGTACGCAACCTCAACTCCCAGGGATCACCGGCAACATCTCCCAGGGCATCAGGTGGGTATCCCTGCCCCTCCTCCACGCCCCTCAACCACACTGCCCTCCCGCCCCGCCCTCCCTCCCAAGACCCCGTCTGATCCCACCTCCCCAACAGCGGCCTTCTGGACACCCTCAATGCCCGTGACATCAGCGTCAAGATCTTTGAAGACTTTGCCCATTCCTGGTATTGGATCCTTGTGTGAGTTTCTCCCCACCCGACGTCACAGCAGGCACCTGAGGTGGGGGACAGGGAAGCCAGAGCCCAGAATGGACCCAGGCCCAGCAGGACCAAGGAGGGGGATGTCTAATCCAGACACATTAAGGGTCTGGAGGGGAGGGGTCGGGGGAGGGGGTGTCTGAAAGGGGAAAGATGTGGACACTCGGGTGACCCTGGCCGCTTCTCTTCTCCCTGCCTCCCCCACCTGCAGCGCCCTCGGCATAGCTCTGGTCCTCAGCCTGCTGTTCGTCCTGCTGCTGCGCCTGGTGGCTGGGCCCCTGGTGCTGGTGCTGATCCTGGGGGTGCTGGCCGTGCTGGCCTACGGCATCTACCACTGCTGGCAGGAGTACAGAGTGCTGCGGGACAAGGGCGCCTCCATCACCCAGCTGGGCTTCACCTTGGACCTGGGCGCCTACCGCAGTGTGCAGGAGACCTGGCTGGCTGCTTGTGAGTCTGCACACGCGCGCACACACACCACACCCATTCACACTCACACACACACCAGTCACACACTCACCACTCACACCACACACACACACAACACATATTCACTCACACACACACCACACTGACACACATATCACACACTCACATACACACACGTTCACATAACACACATATACCACTCACACCACACACACACACCACTCCAACACACCACTCACACCACATACACACCACACTCATACACTCACACACACACAGGCCACACACACCACACTCTGACACACATACCACACACTCACATAACACATATATACCACACACACCACTCATACCACACATACAACTCCCACACACACCACACCCATTCACACTCACACACACATCAGTCACACACTCACCACTCACACCACACACACACACCACACACATTCACTCACACACACACCACACTCTGACACACACATCACACACTCACATACACACACATTCACATAACACACATATACCACTCACACCACACTCATACACTCACACACACACAGGCCACACACACCACACTCTGACACACATACCACACACTCACATAACACATATATACCACACATACCACTCACACCACACACATACACCACACACACCACTCACACCACACATACTACTCCCCCACACACACACCACACACATACACTCACCCACACCCACACACCACACCACACACACTCCCATACACACCACCACAAACTCGCATACACACACTAACATAACACACACATACCACACACAGGCGCACACACCATACTCCCACACACTCACATACACACACCACACTCCCACACACAGACTCACATACATACCACACACACACCACACTCCCACACACACGCACCACATACACACACTCCCAAAGGCTGCCCAAGGCCACCTTCAAACTGGGCACCTGCCACAGTGTACAGGAGACCTGGCTGGCTGCTTGTGAGTCTGCACACACACACGCACACCACACACACACACACACACACACACACACCCTGAGTGAGTTTTCACACACACACATACACACCCTGTGTCCCAAAGTCTGCCCTGGGCGTGCCCAGCCGCCCTGAGCCCGTCCCCCTCTGCCCGCAGTGATCCTGCTGGCCATTCTGGAAGGCGTCCTGCTGCTGCTGCTCATCTTCCTGAGACAGCGCATCCGCATTGCCATCGCCCTCCTGAAGGAGGCCAGCCGGTCAGGGCCTGCTCCCGGGAGGCCGGGGGGGGGGGGGGGGGGGGGGGGGGGGGGGGGGGGGCACGGCAGGGAGGCTGGAGGGCAAGGACTGGAGGACTGGGCAGCGTGAGGTTCGGGAGTCTGTGAGTTCATGTCTGTCCAGGGTCAAGCACAGCACCCGGCCCAGAGGAAGCCCTGCATCAGGGCAGTAGAGGGACAGGTGTTCCTCCCGTGGGGCGGGTGAGGGGTGGGATGGAGGCCATCCGGACAGGGAGGAAAAGCAGCAGCTTCTTTCCAGCCGGGACCATCCCATCCATTGAGTAGCCTGTGGACTGCCGGAGACCCTACCTTCTTGTCTCCCTGCAGGGCTGTGGGGTACATGATGTCCACCATGTTCTACCCACTGGTCACCTTTGTCCTCCTGGTCATCTGCATCACCTACTGGGCCATGACAGCTTTGTATCCTTTGCCCCCCACTCCCAGAGTCCTGGGGCTGGGGCAGGGGCACCCCTGGCCTTGAAGCCCTGGGGCTGAGGCGCCTGGCAGCGTCTGCACAGAGTGAAGGGGCCGGGCACAGGCTGCCTTTCGGCTCCCCCTCCGCAGAGCATGTCCGGGCCCCTGTGTGCCCCCCAAACACGGTGGTGCTCAACTCCCGACCTAAGAGGAGCCCCTCGCGGAAGAGCAGTGACACACTGCGAGAAGGCCAGCAGTGGGAGACCCCTAGTCACGGATCTGCGGAAGGACGGGGCTGGCCATTCCTATCCAGAGCTGCAGTCTGGGAGTCACCATCACCTCCAGGGCAGGGGGTCTGGCTTGGGGTTTTCCTAGCCCGCCCTCGCTCCGGGGAAGAGGGTCCTGGCCATCTGTTCTCACGCGGTGACGGGGAGGAATCCCTCGGAGCAGCGGGTGGGTTTGGGGAGATCGCACCACACAAGGCAGCCCCCACGGGAGTGAGGGGGGGGACAGACTGTGTCGCCGGCTTTTCCTTGACTTCCCGTTGGGTACCTGGCCACTTCAGGGCAACCCCAGTATGTCCTGTGGGCACCCAATGCAAGCTTGTCCGGCTGTGAGAAAGCATTCATGAATGAGTCCTGCGACCCACTGGTGAGAAGGGGTGGGGTGGGCCGGGAGAGGCATCGACAGACCCCAGGGACGGGAACCCAGGGGCGCGGCGGGCAGAACAGACACACCGGGCGCATCCGTCTGCTCACGGTCTGCGAGGAGGAGAGTCTGGATTCAGGGTCAGGACGCGTGGGTCAGGTCCAGGGGAAGGCCTTTGTCTCTTGCTTCTCGGTGCCCTCATCATCTCGCCATTCTCCCCCACCCCCATCTCTGCCGGCTGGTTCAATCCACTCTTTGGGATCTCCAAAGAGACTGCTCTAAAAGACATACTTGCTCATCGACACAACAAGGAAAATCCATTCCCCAATAAAATGACCATGGGCAGAGAGGTTAGTATTTATCTCACACACACACCACACACACACACACACACACACACACACACACACACACACACACACACGTATTTGGAAAGGGGGGCGTAATTCAACCTGTTAATGGGGGCCTGCTGGCCCCCATCCCTCATTGGGCATAAAAGATTGAGGCCCAGAGAGGGCACGCCATCACTCAAGGTCAAACGGCGACCCCAGCAGAGCTCAAGAAGGGCATTTCACTGACAGCTCTTGGGCTCCCAGACCCACCCATCACGGAGGAGAGAAACTGAGGTTCACAGGCAGCAGGAGGAGTCTGAGGACAGGGGCAGGCCCTGGGACCCGCCCTCCCCGGGGGGCCCCACCCCATGAGGACCTTGCACTCATCCCTCTGCCTTCTGAGCCCGTCCACCCACTGTACAATGGAAACCATTGTCCTCGCTGCCCCATGGGGTGGCCGAGAAAGGAAGGGACCCACCGGGCACACAGGGGGTTGAGCACAAGGCCTGGCACCAGATAAGGACCCGATAACGTGTGCTTGGGTTTGTTTTCTTTTAAGCCTTTCTCCCTGGGAACGCAGTCTCCAGTGGCCTGGGCAGTAGGTATCTGGGCACTCCTTGCGGCCGCTTCCAGAAACGGCTCAGTGAGGTGCCCAGGGCATGACCCGGAGCCCCGCCTGCTGGGCATTTCCTGTCCCCTGAGTCTCGCCAGGGAACTATGTGCAGTCACATGTGTTCAAGGCCCCGATTCTTGCTTCAACTTGCTCAAGCTCTAGTAGGTCACAGACAAACCCCCCGTCACGAGCAGTCAGAAGTGCGTGGCTGGTTTCTTTAGGTTAAAAAAATGTGAGCGTGTACCAGGGGCAGCCACGACCAAGGTTTTTGTCCCGTTTGCCGGAAAGGGCTGTTTCTTCTGCCTGGCTTTTGACCAAGTGGGGATCTTTTTAACACCACACCTAAGATCATAGAACGATGAAGCCCCGGACCTGTCCCTCAGATTCCACAACCTGCCGCTGTGTGGATTTCCTGTTTCCTTCCTGTCCCCCCTCCCTCCCTCCCTCCCTCCCTCCCTGTCACTTCTCCCCTCCCACTGGAGATTTCTTTTTGCTGTTTTGTTTTGTATGGGGGGAGCATCACTGCCCACTGGTGGTCGTGGGCGCTACCCAGTGCTGCTCCTGAGAGCCGCCGCTGGATTTGAACCGCCAAGCCCGCGAGCCGCAGTCCTGCACTCAACCACTTATGCCACTGGGGCTCAGCCCCCCTCCCCCCTATGGCAGGTTTCTAAAGCACACACTGCATAGCTTGTGGTTGCTCCCGAAAACACCCCGGGAGCAATCGCAGCAGATCAAGCTATTTAAATACCCCTCCCCACCCCACCTAGGAGCCCTGGTGATATACCGGACATGCCTGGGGCTGTTAAGGGCAAAATGGGCTGTGTGAAGCCACCAGCCACTCCCTGGGAGAGCCCGTCTTCTAGAGTGTTAAGGTCCCGGAGGCGGGCGGGTGGGGACAGCTCTGCTTTGCCCTGGAAAGCCACTACGCATGCGCACAGACCCGCTGGCAGCTAGTCTAGTGTCTTCAGTTTTCACCACCACCCCCGGGGCACCATCCAGCGTCCGGCGACTGACCAAGAGGTTCACCGTCAAAACCCGCAGCTGAGGTGCCTAGGAAGAATGGCCTGGCGATCTCCTTGTGACAGATCATCACCCTGGCACACCAGCTGGGGCAGTTCCACTCGGAAATAAATCCTGAAGGTCGCCTGGAGTTGGGATCCACCTCTGGCCAGGCGAACAATGATCCCTTCCTATCATCTAAGGGCCAGCCCTTCCGTTTCGCCCAAGGACGTCCTGGTGGCCCTTGTGGCAGAGGCTGTGCTGTGAGGCTGCAGGGTCAGACTGAAGCTCCGTGGAGACCCACCTGTAGGGAGGGGCAGCTGAGTGCAGGTCAGGGCTGGGCTACCTCCACGCACATCACCGCCCCTCTCCCCAGGTGGCCTCAGGGCCATTTGTGTCCATTGAGAGACCAGAGGAAGCCAAGTCCACACGCACAATAAGCACTGTTTGAACCCAGGCATGGGCGCTCCTGACTCCCCTAGATCAGACCAGCTGCCATGTCTCTCCTCAAGCCTGGGAATGGGCCGGGGGCCGTGACCTCACGGAGCTCTCTGACGGCTACTCTGTCCTCCTAGGCTGAGCAGGCCAACTTGTCGTGTCCAGGGATGAAGTGCGTCTTCCAGGGCTACTTGTCAACCGGCCTGGTACAACGTTCCCTCTTCAACCTGCAAATCTACGGTATCTTAGGACTCTTCTGGACTGTCAACTGGGTCCTGGCCCTGGGCCAGTGCGTCCTGGCCGGGGCCTTCGCCTCCTTCTACTGGGCCTTCATCAAGCCCCAGGACATCCCCACCTTCCCCCTGGGTTCTGCCTTCATCCGAACACTCCAGTAAGCTTGGGGCGAGGGCCGGGGAGTTCGCTCGGGGCGGAGACTGCCTCTGACCACCGTCCTCCCCCCCGCAGCTACCACACTGGGTCCCTGGCCTTCGGCGCCCTCATCTTGTCCCTGGTGCAGCTGGCCCGCGTCATCCTGGAGTACATTGACCACAAGCTGAGAAGTGAGTTGGGGGGGGGGGGGCTGGGGCTGGGCAGGTGGAGGGGCTGGATCCCGAGGGAGAGTCTGTGAGCGGTCCCGTGGCCAAACTCGGGCCTCTCCCACCCCCAGAAGCCCAGAACCCCGTGGCCCGCTGTATCATGTGTTGCTTCAAATGCTGCCTGTGGTGTTTGGAGAAGTTCATCAAGTTCCTGAACTACAACGCCTACATCATGGTAAGCCACCGTGCAGGCAAGCCTCTTTCCCCCCAGGCCCTTGGACTCAAGCCCTGACTCCTCTCCGTCCTCACCCAGATCGCCATCTATGGCAAGAATTTCTGCGTCTCGGCCAAAAATGCTTTCAAGCTGCTCATGAGAAACATCCTCAGGTCAGCCCTCCCCGAGCCCCTCCCGGGTCCCTCCCCGGAGCGCCCACCCAGGCCAGACGCACGGGCTCCTTCCTGCCCGTGCTCCTCAGAGGGGCCCTGAGCTGGGGCTCTAACAGACCTGAACAACACACACGTGTCACTGGCCCCTCCAACCACCCCTGCCAGGGCCTCTCACCCCAACTCCCCCCATTGCCCTGCAGGGTGGTGGTTCTGGATAATGTCACAGACCTGCTGCTGCTCTTCGGAAAACTGCTGGTGGTTGGAGGCGTCGGTGAGGTCCAGTCGGGCGTCCTGGGGACAGGAGGCAGGGGCTGCAGGGTGGGATGGGAGGGTTGGGTTGGGGAGGGGTTGGGGCGGGCAGCGCACTGTCCTCTAGGGACAGGACTCACTTCCAGGCCTCTCCGCAGGGATCTTGTCCTTCTTCTTTTTCTCCGGCCGCATCCAGGGGCTGGGTAAGGACTTCGAGAATCCCAACCTCAACTATTACTGGCTGCCCATCATGGTGCGTGTGCCCTTGTCCCCGCCTTGCCCCTCGCCCCCGTCCCCACCCGACCCCCCGAAGAACCAGCGGCCTCAACAGGCCCCGTGTGTCTTGCAGACCTGCGTCCTGGGTGCCTACGTCATTGCCGGCGGCTTCTTCAGCGTTTTTGGCATGTGTGTGGACACGCTCTTCCTCTGCTTCTGTAAGTGATACCCCGGCCACCCGCCTCCCACCTTCAAGATGGGAGGGGCACGCCGGGATGCCACGCCTCTAGAGGCTGTGACTTCATCAACCAGGAGTCAGAGAGAGCCTCTTCTGGGCTGAGCCCCGGTGGCGCAGTGGTTGTGTGCGGGACTGCGGCCCACTGGGTTGGCGGTTCAAATCCAGCAGCAGCTCTCCAGGAGCAAGGCTGGGCCTCCTACTCCCACCAGAGGGCAGTGATGCCCAAAAAACAGAGAGCGCCTCTTTGGACATCCTCTGGCCACACAGTGAGTGAGCCCAGGAAGGAGCCCTTCCAAGGTGATGCCTAAGCCACCTTCCCCAGGCAGCTGGGTGGTTCTGGTGGAAAGGGGGTGCCTACCAGCTGTCAATAGACGCTAGTGGTGGTGTAGTGGATCGTGTGTTGGGTTAACAACCACAGGGTCACCAGTTTGAACCCGCCAGTCCCCCCCACACCCGTCCCTCTTGGGAGAAAGGTGAAGCCATTTTCCCCCTGTGCAGATTTACAACCCTAGGGTTTTATGTGTTATAAGGTGGATTGGGGGAGCCCATCCGTCCACCGTGGCCCAGAAGAGAAACCTTGTCCATGTGCCGCCATAGATTGTTGTTACCATTCTTAACGGCCACCCGGTTCACTCCAAGCCCAACGGTTTGTCCCTGCTGTGACCTTTCAGAAACAGATGGGCAGGGCCGTCTCCCCAGGCACCCTTAGGTGGGTTTAAACTGCCCCCCACGTGGTCTGATGTTTGTGCATCCACTCACTGCCATGGAGTGGATCCTGACCCATGGGGACTCTGTAGGACGGGTCTGAACGGCCCCTGTGGATTTCTGAGGCCGTAAGGCTTCACCAGAATAGAAAGTCACGCCTTTCTCCCGCAGCCAAAAAACTCGGTGTGCAAATTCTACTTTGTAACCTATGAGGTCCCTTTAGTCAGAATCCTTTCTCTGCAAAAGACTTGTTTTGGGAGGGAGGGTGGGGTTTGGTTTGTTTTGGCGTAGGGATTTCTCTTTTCTCTCTCTCTCTCTAATCACTGCCCTGGTGGGAGTAGGAAGCCCAGCCTCGCTCCTGGAGAGCTGCTGCTGGATTTGAACCGTCAACCCTGTGGGCCCACAGTTCCGCACACAACCCCTGCGCCCCCAGGGCTCAGCGATGGCATTCAGATTTCTAGAAGATCGGCAGGCCCTTGATTGACTAGAGGAAGTAGGGTCCTCGTGACCTAACTTTACAGAGAAGGAACCGAAGCTAGGAAATGCCTCGAAACCCTAGCTTCACACCGCACACCCCTCCCCCGGATCTCCTAGCGCTTGATCTTCCATGGGGTGAGGGGTTCCTCAGTGACGGGTCTTTCTTGCGGCTCAGTGGAAGACCTGGAGCGGAACGACGGCTCTCAGGACCGCCCTTACTACATGTCCAAGTCCCTCCTGCAGATTCTGGGCAAGAAGAACGAGTCGCCCCCGGGTGACAAGAAGAAGAAGAAAAAGAAGTGAGAAACCCGAGCCTGCCTGGAGCCAGAGCCCGCGCTCCGCTAGTACAGCGCCCGGCTCCACGCCGGCTTCCGGACTGTGACTTTGTAGCAAAAACGTTTTATTAAAGACTGATACTTTGTATTCTCCATACGCCCGAGACTTCCATTTCCTCCACGGTCCTTTGAAACAGAGACCGCCCGCTGAAGCGCGCCCCAGGGGCTCCGACGGGGGGGGGGGGGGGGGGGGGGGGGGGGG